>VMDO01012217.1:0-63154 GCA_007922755.1 Pedetes capensis | reverse complement strand
CCCAGTTTGGGAGTTTTTGCCAATTTCCTCCCAATTTTTCCCTACAACTATCTAGCTATAACTATAGATAACTTTTGATAGTTTAATAATCTTTATATACATAATTAGTGTATATGTGTACAATAATTCAGTTCTTTCCCATTCCCACTAAAGAAGTTAACATAACTATATTCAAATTGTAAGAGAATAGCTTAGGTTGAATTTAACGAAGAAAACTCCCAAATCAATAGTTGTTGAACACCAGAGAACAAAGTGGCTTTGGAGATTTTTTTCCCCCAAATTTTAAAATTTTAAAAAAGGATTTATATCTGTGTGCTTTGAGTGATGATGATGGTGGTTGGAAGCAGAAGGCTCCTTGATTAAATTAGCTCAAGTTGGTTATTGTTGTTGTATTCTTTTGGATAATCCCTTAAGGTTGTTGATCCTAATCTTTTTTGTCTCTGTTCTATACTTTAAACAATAACTTCTTTATAATCACTGATTTTTTTCCTGCTTCCATTCTCTTAGTTCATATTTAAAAGAATACATTTATCTCATGGGAATAAATTGCCCAATTGAAAGTCAGCTGTTATTTTTTTTGTCAGATCTGGGCTTTTTTTAGCTTTGCTGCTTCTTACCTTGTCTGAGACTTGTTTCCTTTATGGTGAACTGGATAATGGTAATATCAATCATTTAAAGAATCCACTCAAGGACTGAATGGGGTTGGGTGCAGTGGCACACACCTGTAATCCCAGAAACTCTGGTGGTGGAGTCAGGAGGATCATAGCTGCAAGGCCAAAAGCAGCCTGCATAATTTAAGAAGAACCAGTCTCAAGATAAAAAATGGTGGGCTGGGGTGCTCCTTTTCAGTAGAGCACATGCAAAAAGTATGCATGAGTCTATGGGTTCAGTTCCCAGTAGCACAAAAAGAAATAAAATTTTTAAAAAATTGCATAAGTTTGGAATGCATCCAACACAGCTCCTGGCACAATGCAGAGCCTAGATAAAGTGTCTTATTCCCTAAATTTTGAATTGATCTCATAATTAATGTCACAACAACAATAATATTCTTTGGAAAATAATGTCTAGATCTATCTATTCTATAACATGAAAGGGGACTTATAATTAGTTGTCATGTTGTGGGAGAAATATTTTAAATAATATTAATCTATAATCTTGAAAATCTGTATATATAAGCCTTACGAATATTTTTCTTTCAAGTGTACTAAAGTAACATTCAAAGTTTTTCATTGCATGTATCTTGCATGTGCACATTTTTATTTTTATAACAAACATTTCAGATACAAAAGATAAAGATATAGGCAAGGATTTTCCTTTTTTGTTGTGGTATTGGGGATTGAACCCAGGGCCTCACACTTGCATACTGTGCAAATGCTGGACCACTGAGATGCACCCCTAGCCTTTTTTTTTTTTTTTTTTTTTGAGACAGGGTCTCACTAGGTTACGCAAACTGCCTCTGGTCTCGAACTTGCAATCCTCCTGCCTCCACCTTCTGAACTGCTGGAATTGCAGGCATGTGCCACTGTGCCTGGCTAGGCAAGGATTTTCTGAAAATGACTCTGATTGCTCAAGAAACAATAGCAAAAATTGACAAATAGGATTGTGTGAAATTGAAAAGCTTTTGCACAGCAAAGGAAATAATTAAGAGTGAATAGAAAGCCTACATAATAGGAGAAAATATTTACCAGCTACATACTAGACAGGGAATTAATATCTAGAATATATAAATTAACTATAAAGTAAATCATTCATTAACTAATAAAGTAAATCATTCAGTTAAAAAATGGCTAAATGAATGGAACAGACAATTCTCAAAAGAAAAAATACAAGTGGCCAATAAATCTATGAAAAAATGTTCAATATCCTTAGCCATCAGGGAAATGGAAATCAAAACAACACTGAAATTTCATCTCAGCCCAGTCAGAATGTATATCATCAAGAAAGCAAATAACAAATGCTGGTGAGGATGCAGGGGAGAAAGGAACCCCTATTACACTGCTTATGGGAATATAAATTAGTGTAGCCATTATAGAAAACAATATGTAGGTTCCTCAAAAGGCTAGAAGTAGAACTACCATATGATCCAGCTATAACACTTCTAGGTATATATCTGAAGGAGTCTAAATCTACATGCCACAGTGATATCTGCACATCCATGTTTATTGCAGCACTTTTCACAACAGCCAAGATCAGCATAGATGTTCATCAACAGATGAATGGATATGGAAAATATTGTATATACACACAGTGGAGTTTAATTCAGTGAAAATAACGAGTAAGTAAATGAAATTATTTCATATGCAGGGAAATGGATGGAAGTAGAGATCATAGTGTTAAGCAAACTAAGCCAGGCCCAGAAAGACAAATGTCACATGTTTTTTCTCATATGTGGACTCCAGATTGAAAAAAAATATATGTGAAAGTCATAAAAGATGAAGGGGTACTATTCTGAAAGAAGGTAACTAGAGAGATGGGAAACAAGAGAGGGTAATGAGGGAAGAAACACAAATATCACATATGGAATCTAGGTTAAAAATATATATATTATATATGTATATATAACACATGAAAGAAGGGGGACTGTGGAGGAAGAAAGTGGACTGAGGGAGGGGATATATGAGAGGGTAATCAGGGTTGAGTATGAACAATGTGCAATGATATCATGTATAAAAATATAATTAAACCAGCTGGGCACGGTGGCTCATACCTGTAATCCCAGAGGCTCAGGAGGCAGAGGCAGAAGTATCGCAAGTTCAAGACCAGAGGCAGTCTGCATAACTCGCAAGACCCTGTCTCAAAAAGTAAAAAAATGGGCTGAGGGTGCAGCTCAGTGGTCCAGCACTTGCAGAGCATGCAAGCACGAGGCCTTGGGTTCAACCCCAGTACTGAAAAAAAAAAAAAAAAAAGAAAAGAAAAAAAATATATAATTAAACCCATTATTTTATACACTAAAAAAACTAATAAAAATTAAAACTATAAAACAATTAGAAAACACAGAAAAATAGATTTGCATAAGTGGAAAGATATACCATATTCTTAGAAAACCTCAATATCAAAATTTTCAGGTCTCTCTAGATTAATTCATAAAATTTAACTTAAAATTCAAAATAATTCATAAATTTAACATAATCCATCAAAATCACTGTTTCTAAACTGGGAACAGTGGTGAACACCTGTAATCCCAATGACTTGGGAGGCAGAGACAGGAGGATCGCAAGTTTGAGACCAGAGGCAGTCTGCGTAATTTAGCGAGACCCTGTCTCAAAAAGTAAAAAAAATGGGCTGGAGGCAGCAGCTCAGTGGTCCAGCACTTGCAAAGTATGCAATTGCGAGGTCCTGGGTTCAACCACCAGTACCACACACACACAAAAAAGAAAATCACTGTTTCTTTAAGTTTATTAGAAAATTCATTTGGAAAAACACTTATGGAAAAATAGCCAGAGGGAAAAGATTAAAAAATAGCTTGGAGTTATGAATATGTTAATTAGTTTGATGTACTCATTCAACAATGTATATGTTCTTAAAACATCACTTTGCGTCCCATGAAAGTTAAATTCTAGAGCCTGGGTGGTTGTGCAAACCTGTAATCCCAGCAATTAGGAGGCTGAGGCAGACAGAGAGTGATTTTGAGGCCAGGCTGGACTACACAAGTTCCAGGCCAGCCTGAGCTACATAGTAAATCCCTGTCTCAAAAAATAAATAAATAAATTAGGGAAGAAATTAAAATTAAATTCTGTCAACAACCTTAATGTACTTGGAAGTAGATTCTTCCTCAGAGGCTATGGTTAAGAGTCCTTATGAGACCCTAAAGCACAGGATCCAGCGCAACCCATCCAGCCTTTTGATATAGAGAACTGTGAGCTAAAAAATGATTTTTGTGCTAAAGTGCTTTGTTACACACAAATAGAAATGAATATGGTGGTTGAGCAGAAACCTTTGACATCCACATCACATTCTCTTGTGACACCTCTGATTTTTGCTGCAGCTATAATGGAAAGTTATGACTCATGAATAGCTGTTAGTGCCCTACCTCAAGAGCACAATGGATATATTTATGTGTCCAACATAGTGGCTTTTCTGATGCTGTAGAACTTGCTCAA
This sequence comes from Pedetes capensis, assembly GCA_007922755.1. Lineage (NCBI taxonomy): Eukaryota > Metazoa > Chordata > Mammalia > Rodentia > Pedetidae > Pedetes > Pedetes capensis. The sequence continues at coordinate 59,054 of VMDO01012217.1, read as the reverse complement.
AAGCACAAAAGGAGTGCAGGGAAACTTCATCACCCCAGGGGCAACCCTTAATCCATGGAGAAATGGAACCAATAAGATTGGCCACATCTTCCAACCTCTGAAAGATGTTCAGGTAGAAAATTCTGGGAGACATGGTGCATGCTTTTCAGAGATTCTGGTGTAATGGAGCCTCTATTGTCTATAGTTCTTGTTGTTGTTCAGTGCCATTGGTTTGGTATCTGACTCACAGCAACCCTATGTACAACAAACAAAACACTATTGTGCTTCTTTGCTATTCATAAGGTTTTCAATGGATGATTGTTTTTTGGGAGTGGGTTTCTGGGTCCTTCTCTCAATCCTATAGCATCTGGTGTTCCCAGGACATCTCCCATTCAAGTACTAACCAGGCCTGACTCTGCTAAGCTTCTGAGATCTGACAGAATTGGACACTACAGTGATACATCTGCAGGCTTTTTATAGTGGTGATCCCAAAAATGTATCATTATATTAGTTTTCCTATTTCATTGTCTCTCCCTCTCTATTTCATCACTCATGCTTCCTTGAATTACCTCCTAAATAAACTATCTGCTTCTAAATAGTTATCTCAGTCTTTGCTTTCAAGAGAAGCAAAATAAGCCTATGGTGCCATAAATTAATGTATAAGGTATTAGAAGGGAGAACAGGTAACATGTTAGAAATAGAGATGATAAGTTTTGTTTTAGATATATTGAAATTAAGTGTCCCACATAATATTAATCAACTGATTCATTCAACAAATATTTACTGATCATTTATTATCTAATATAGGAGGAGTGAAGCAGTCAATGAGGCAAACTAATCCCAACCCTTCTGATGCTAATAGCATGACAGGGAAGGCAGAAAATAAAAAAAACTTCTCTGAATGTCTGAAAGACCAGGTAGGGTACTTAAGAATATATACTGGATTGGCCTAACTGAATATGCACTTCCTAAAAAAGTAACATTTCAGATGAGATCTAAAGGATGAGAAGGTATTATTAGGAAACACTGGAGAACAGAAATGAAGAAGGGAGAGAAGGAGTGGTCCAGGCAGAGGGAAATATGTAGAAAGGCCTTTAAAGTGAGAAAGAGCTTGATACATTTGAGTATGGCTGGAATGCAGGAAGAAGGATATAATACGAAGTAAAGTTGAAGATGTAGAGAGGACTTGACCTTTCCAGGATTTGTAGACTATGAAGGGGTTTTCTGTTTTTATCTTAAGGGCAACTGGAAGCCACTGAAGTGTTTTAAATGAAAGAGTGACATCAGATTTGTATTTTAAAAACATAATTCTATCAACGTTTTTGAAAATAGATTAGAGGTGGGGCAGGTCATATACATCTTCAACATTTGGCAGCCCATGGTATATTCACTATTTGTTTCCAGCACCATAATTCAAAAGCATTAATTCTTCTCCTGTCTCCATTGTTCAATGTCCAGCTTTCACAAGCATAGAATGCAACTGAAAATACCATGGTATGACTCAGTCACACCTTTGTCTTCAGTGTGACATCTTTACTTTCCAAAACTTTAAAAAGATCTTTTGCCACAGTTTTTCCCAAAGCAATGTGTCTTTTGATTGCTTGACTGCTACTTCCACAGGTGTTGATTGTAAAACCAAGTAAAGCAAAATCGTGGACAACCTCAATCTTTTCTCCATTTATTGTGAAGTTGTGTACTGACCCAGTTGTAAGAATTTTTGTATTGTTGATATTGAGTCTCAATCCACACTGAAGGCTATATTCTTTGATCCTCATCAGTAAATGCTTCAAATCTTCTTTACTTTTAACAAGCAGAGTTGTATCATCTGCATAACACAGGTTGTTAATGAGTCTTCCTCCAGTCCTGATGCTGTATTCTTCTTCATAAAGCCCTGCTTCTCAGATTGTTTGCTCAGCATAAAAATTGAAGAGATACGGCGAAAGTATACAGCCCTGATGCACACCTTTCTCAACTTTAAACCACTCAGTGTTTCCTTGTTCTATCTGAACAACTGCCTCCTGGTTCATGTACAGATTCCTCAGGAGTACAATTAGGTGCTCTGGTATTTCCATTTTCTGAAGTGTTAGCCATAATTTATTATGATCCACACAATCAAATGCCTTTGCATAGTCAATAAAACATAGATAGACATCTTTCTGACATTCTCTGCTTTTTGCTAATATCCACCTGACATCAGCAATGATGTCCCTTGTTCCCTGCCCTCTTCTGAATCCGGCTTGATTTTCCAGCAGTTTCCTGTCTACATACTGCTGCAGTCCCTTTTGAGTCATCTTTGGTAAAATTTTGCTTGCATGTGATATTAATGATATCATTTAATAGTTTCTGCATTAAGTTGGATCTGCTTTCTTGAGAATAGGCACAAATATGGATCTCTTCCAGTCAGTTAACCAAGTAGCTGTTTTCCAAATCTCTTGGCATACACAAGTGAGCACCACCAGTGCTGCATCTATTTGTGGAAACATCTCTATTGGTATTCCATCAATTCCTGAAGCCTTGTGTTTCACCAATTCCTTCAAGGCAGCTTCAGCTTCTTTCAGTATCATTGGCTCCTCACCATCCACCAACTCTTTTTTGTATAATGACTCTGTGTATTCTTTGCATCTTCTCTTGATGTTTCCTGCATTGTTTAACATTTTCCCTGTAGAATCTATCACTATTGCCATTCAAGCCTTGAATTTTTTCTTCAGTTCTTCAAGCTTGAGTAAAATAGAGCATGTCCTTTCCTTTTGGTTTTCTGTCTCCAGCTCTTTGCACATGTCATTAAAATATTTGATGTTGTCTTCTTGAGCTGCCTTTTGAAATCATCTGTTTAGTTCTTTAACTTCATCATCTCTTACCTAAAATTTGGAAATATTAATCTTGTAAGTATCAATATTTCCATATTTTAGGTAAAAATATAGAGGACCATAGAAATAACTAGTCTGGGGTTAGTAGTGATAGCTCAGGGCTGGGATTCAGATTCCAAGCCTTTTCAATATGTTACAAATGCCTTTATAATCAATCATGCAAGGAAGTAAACATATTAATAAATAAATATGTGACTCAAAGAACTCTTAATTAGCAGAGAATATGCACATTCAGATGGAGCTCAAAGGCAATTTTTCTACTCAACTTCTATACCATTAATTGTACCTATCATTCACATGGCATACAGCTCATCCTATGCAGGGAATGTGATTGTTAATTACATAAACCCTCAAAACCAGAGATAAATCTTTCCTGAAGTGAGACACCCCTTATGCTCCTGCTGCCTAGATGCAAGAGAACTAGTGACTGGTGCTGGGGAATTGGGGAAGAAAGAGACAAAGAGGAATCAACAACCTCCTTACATTCTCCACTCATTTAAACTGTGGGTGAACCACAAGGAATGACAGCAGCCATAGCATCTGGGAGCACCCAGAAATAAGACTAGCCCCCAAACAAACATTTTGGCATGCTACTGATCCACCCAGAGGAATAAGTCATTGCTGGGCACTCCTAGACACATGGTCTTTCCAGGTGACCCATGGACAGCTAAGACTCTGTGCATCATTGCTTAAAACACAGAATCTGAAGGATTAATAGGAACCATTCTGGGGGAAAAGAACCAGGTGCACAGCTGAGTGGTGGTGCAGTTCCCAGAATTGGAGGGCTCAGTGGGCTTAATGAGAAGCAATATCCAGCTACAGCTTGGAGCCAGACTATTCCCTAAATAAGCAAATAAACACTTTGGCATGCTGCTGACCCACCCAGAGGACTAAGTCATGGCTGGGTACCCCCAGATATGTGAACTTTCAAGGAAGCCCACTTATAGTTTGGGCTCTGTGTATCTCAGCAGGATCCACTAAGCTTGGTTGATTCCCAGGAGCCATTCCAGGGAGAAAGCACCAACTGCACAACTGAGTGATAGTACAGACTCTGGAGTCAGGGTGGCTCAGCTGGTAGATTGTGATGGTCCATGGGACAGAAGGGCCCAAGGCAAGGCCACACCATGGGTGCATTGAGGGAACATAACAGCACATCCTCACTCGACAAACCAATCTGCAATTGTGGTATTCAGCAAAGACTGCATCTACTATTTCATAATACCTGGAAGATAGGTGGGACTCACTAAGAAAGCCTGGGTGACAGAAACCTAGGTGGAACCAATCAGTGCTGTGTTCTTTTTCTGTTTTGTTTTGTTTGTTGTTTGTATTATTCTCTGTTCTTATTTTGTTTGTTACATTTCATTTTATTTCTTTTTCTCTCCTTTTTAAAAACTATATTACTTTTATTAATCTTTCTCAGTCAAAAATATAACCATTTTTCCTTTTAGGTTAATCTAATTAATTAATAATATTTTTAATACAAGTCAAATTTGTTTGTTAAAAAATAGGAGATCTTTCATGTTTGTATTTGCTTTACCTCTTAAAATATTGGTATAACCTTATATCTACATGCTATATATTGGAAATAAAAATATTTGCAATTTTGCTTGCTTTTGATTAACTCATTCTCCAACATTCCCCTTTCTGCTTGCTCTTCTTTCTTACCAATATCTAACCCTACCTTTCCACTCCTGACCCTACCTTGTTCCCTTGATTTTCATGATTCTGCTATTGATGCCTACACTATAAGCAATATCTAACCCCAAAACTCACTTGTCACCATCTTTACCAATACCTTTCCATAGGTAACTTCTTAAATCATACCTGGCCTTAAACTATATGAACTATAATTATAATTGTGATTTTGACCAAAGTTATTATTTTAGCAGTGGATCATTTTCTATGCTCTGAGTAATATCAGGGACAAAAATCTCAAAAGGAGACATTTAGACAAAAATAACCCCAAATATATAAGGAAGAGATAATCATACTAAGAAGTGCCCAAAATCCAACCCAGAACTATCAGAAAATCAAGAGGAAGAAAAGCCCAGTTATCATAACCCTTCAATAACTGAAATCAAAGGCACCCAAATTCTGGACATAGAAGAAAAGAAGTTAAAAGTGTACTTATAAAAATGATAAATAAACACTAAGAAATCACAACCAAGCAGCTGAATGCAATTGAAACACTGGACCAAAGATGGTATCTAACTTAGAAGAAAAATTCAGCAAAAAAATTGATATATTGAAAAAAATCAAACAGAAATGCTGGAATTTAATAACATAATCAATCAAATAAAAGTGAGAATGGAGAATAAAATAAACAGACTGGATCAAGCAGAAAATAGATTATCAGAGACAGAAGATGAGATCAAAGTGCTAACTTATTCAGATACTAAGAAGGAAAAAAATGAAAGAATATGACCAGAACTTTCAGAAAGTATTTGACAAGATGAAGCAATGTAGCCTAAGAATTCAAGGAGTACAAGAAGGTGCCAACAATAAAATTTGAGGTGAAGAAAATCTATTCTATAAATTAATAGCTGAAAACACTCCAAACATAGGGGAAGAAATATACACTCAAACAAGAGGGCATACAAAACTTCAAATAGATTAAACCAGAACAGATCTTCCCCATGTCACATTATAAATGAAATGCTAAAAGTACAAAGCAAAGAAACAATTTTAAAGGCTGTCAGAGAAAAATGTCAGTTCACCTACAAAAGCAAACCCATCAGAATAATATTAAACCTAGCTGGACATGGTGGGTGGTGCATGCCTGTAATCCCAGTGACACAGGAGGCGGAGGCAGGAAGATTGCAATTTCGAGTCAAGAGGCAGTCTGCGTAATTTAGTAAAACCCTGTCTCAAAAAACAAACAAACAAACAAACAAACATCAAACCTCTCAATGGTAACTTTAAAAGGAAAGAAAGCAGGGAATGATATATTACTAGTCCTGGAAGCAAATAATTGCCAACCAAGACTACTATATCCAGAAAAATTATTCTTTAAAATTGATGGAGAAATAAAGAGTTTACAAGATAAACACAAGCTCAGGCAATTCATCACCATCAAACGAGCACTGCAGGGTATGCCCAAGGAAATTTTACAAACAAAAGAAGAAAGACAAAGACAATTACACCACCATAGGAATGAATGAAACTCATGAGAGGAATTCAAGAACAAATCAAAGCCAATAAAGAGGCAAGAATATTCAACTTGAGAAATGAAACCCTAATATGAATAGGGGACAAAGTAATGAACAAGCAATACCCAAACCCAAAGTAGAACACCCAACTAAATTATGCAAAATACCAAACTCCTCTCAATAATTACTGTAAACATGTTGTTGTTGTTAGGTACCTTGGAGTCATATCTGACTAATAGTGACCCTCAATGAGGGTTTTCAGGATTGCCTATTTCAGGATTGCCTCGGGAGTGGATTAACATGGCCTTCTTCCATACTGTAAACGTAAATGGTCTTAACTCACCATTTAAAAGATGTTGATTGTCCAACTGTATTAAAAAAGAAAATCCTATTTGTGGCAACTAAGAGACCATTTCATGCACACAGAAACACACAAACTGACAATAAAAGGTTGGAAAATAATATACCAAATGTATAGAAGCCAAAGAAAAAAGCAGGGGTAGCCATACTAATATCTGACAAACTTGAATTCAATCCTAAATTAAGCAAAAGGGACAAAGATGGCCACTACATATTAATAAAGGGAACAAGCAAACAAAAAGACATAACAATAGTAAATACATATGCACCAAACACCCATGTATCTACCTTCATAAAATAAACATTACTGGCCATAAAGGAGCACATAGGTCCACATACAACAATAAAGGGAGACCTTAATACCCTACTCTTTTCAATAGACAAATCATCAAAGCAAAAAATCAACAAAGAAACTATGAACTTAAACAACATGATATACGAACTGGACATAAAAAACAGAATATTCCATCTGACAGATGTGGAATACACATTCTTCTCACTACCCTACGGATCATTTTCTAAAATAGACCATATTCTAGTTCACAATACTAGCCTTAACAAGTACAAAAAAATGAAATCATCCCTTGTACCTTATCAGATCACAATGGAATAAAACTTGAAATAAATAGCAAGTACATATGTAAGAATGTTATATGTACATGGAAATTTAATAACACACATTTGAACAATCAATGAATCATTGAAAAAATCAGAAAGTAAATTTAAAAGTTCCTACAATCAAATGATAATGAAAACACAGCCTACCAAAACTTTTGGGATACAGCAAAAGCATTTCTACAAGGGAAATTCATAGCTATGAGTGCCCAGGTCAAAGGTTAGGGAAGGCTCAAAGTGATATATACTTTAAGGCACTAGAACAACAGAAAGCCAACCCCAAAAGTGGCACATGAAAAGAAATAATTAAGATCAAACCAGAAATAAACAAAATATAAACTAAAAAAGTACAAAGAATCAATGAAACCAAGAGTTGGCTCTTTGAAAAGATAAAATAAGATAAAAACACTCAGCCAAACTAATCAAAAAAAGAGAGAAGATAAAAAATTAATAAAATTAGAGATGAAAAAGGGATCATAACAACATATATTAATGAAATATAAATATCATTGGAGACTATTTTCAGAAACTGCACTCCCCAAAATAAAAATACAGAAGAAATGGCTGATTCATTAACACTTGTGACCTGCCAAAATTAAATCCAGAGGATATAAATAATTTAACCAGACCTATAACAAGTTATGAAATTGAGGCAGTAATAAAGAAACTTCTTACAAAGGAAATTCCAGTCCCTAATGGGTTCTTTGCAGAATTCTATCAAACTTTTAAAGAACTAATACCAATCCTCCTCAAACGTTTCCATAAAATAGAATGGAAGGTATACTTTCAACTTCATTCTATGAAGCAAGTATCACTCTGAGACCAAAAACAGATAAGGATGCAACAGAAAAAAAAAAAAAACAACTACAGACCAATCTCTCTGATCAACATTGATGCATGCAAAAATCTTCAATAAAATACTTGTTAATGCAATACAGAACGACATAAAAAGATTATATACCACAACCATGTGGGTTTCATTCTAAAAATGCAAGCCTGGTTCAACACATGCAACTCAATAAGTGTAACACACTTCAAAATAAAAAGTGTAACACACATCAAAATAAAAATACTTGATCCAAGAAATCACACGATCATCTCAATAGATGCAGAAAAATCTGACATCCCATTTTGGTAAAAGTCCTGAAGAAACTGGGACTAGAAGAAACAAACAACATCATAAAGGCTGTATGTGACAAACCTATAGCCAACATTACACTCAGTGAGGAAAAACTGACAGCATTCTCTCTAAATTCAGGAACAAGACAAAGATGTCCACTCTCCCCACTCTTGCTCAATATAGTGACTGAAATCCTAGACAGATCAATAAGGCAAGAGGAAGAAATAAAAGGGATGCAAATAAGGAATGAAGAGTTCAAATTGCAGATGACATGATCCTATACTTAAAATACCCTGAAACCTCCATAAGAAAACACTTAAAGCTAATTATCTTCTTCAGCAAAGTAACAGAATCCAAAATTAACACTGAAAAATCAGTTGTTGTTTTTGTTAGGTGCTGTGAAATCAGGTCCAACTCATAGTGACCCTATACACAACAGATGAAACACTACCTGACACTATGCCATGCTTGGAACTGACACTATTGTCAGTGCTTCTCTGCCTTTCATAGGGTTTTCAATGGCTGATTGTTTTTTGGGGGTGCGCTACCAGGTCCTTCTCCCAAGCCTACAGCACCTGGTGTTTCCAGGAAATCTCCCATTCAAGTACTAACTAGGCCCAACCCTGCTTAGCTCCCAAGATCTGAAGAGACTGGATGCCAGGGGCTATGACTACAGGACAAAAATCAGTTGCTGTTGTTGTTAGGTGCTGTTGAATTGTGTCCGATTCATAGCGACTCTCATAAGGTTTTCAATGGCTAATTGTTTTGGGATTGCCTTGGGAGTAGATTGCCACATCCTTCTCCCATTTTTGTGGTGATGGGAATTGAACTCAGGACCTCAGACACTGCAGAGTGGTGCTCTACTAACTGATCTAAATCCCAGCCCCCCAAAATCAGTGCATTCCTATATACCAGTAATAAAGAGGAAGAAAAAGAAATCAAAACAATAATCCCACTCATAATAGCCAACCAAAATATTAAATATTTAGGAATTAATCTAACCAAAGATCTTAAAGACTGGTATAATGCAAACTTCAAAACACTGAAGAAAGAAATTTAAGAAAATACTAGAAGATGGAGAAACCGCCCTTGCTCATTGATCAGAAGAATTAATATTGTATAAAATGGCTATACTACCAAAAGTTATACCAAAATGCAATCCCCAACAAAATTCCAATGATATATTTCACAGAAACAGAAAAACAATCCTAAAAGTCATATGAAAGCACAAAAGACCCCATATAGCCAAAACAATTCTACACAGCAAAAGCAGTACAAGAGGCATCATAATATCTGACTTCAAACTATCCTACAGAACCATAGAAGAAGAAAAAAAACTTGTTCCTGGCACAAAAACAGGCATGAAAATCAATAGAACAAAGTAGAAGACCCAGATATGCTCCCATGCAGCTACACTAGCTGATCTTTGACAAAGGTGCCAAGGGCATATATTGGAAAAAAGATAGCCTTTTCAACACATGTTTCTGAGAAAACTGATGTCCATAAGTAGAAGAATGAAAGTAGACCTGTGTCTCTTGACCTGTATAAAAATCAACTTTAAAAAGTGGATGAGAGATCTAAATGTAAAACTGGAAACCTTGAAACTACTAGAAGCCAATGTAGGGAATACACTCTAACACATAGGCATAGACAAGTTCTTTCTTAAAAAGAAAAAAAAAAAAAACTCCAATAACCCAGGAAATAGCACCAAGAATTGAAAAATGGGATTACATAAAAATAAAACTCCTCTGCACTGTAAAGTAAATAATTAATAGAGTAAAGGGAGAGGCCACAGAATGGGAGAAAATCTTTACCAACTATACATATGACATGGAATTAGTATCTAGGATATAGAAAGGAACTCAAGAAACTAAACACCAAAGCAACAAATAATCCAATTAATAAGTGGGCAATGAAATTGAAGAGACAGTTCTCAAAAGAAGAAATGCAAATAACCAATAAACATTTGAAATAAAAAGTTCACTATCTTTAGCCATCAGGGAAATGCAAATCAAAACTACACTGAGATTCTATCTCATCCCAACCAGAATGGCTAGCATCAACAAAACAAACAACAAATGTTGATGAGGATGTAGGGGGAAAAGATGCACTCTTAAGCTACTTGTAGGACTACAAACTAACTGGGAGAGACATTATAGAAATCAGTATTGAGGTGTCTCAGAAAATTAAAAATATGTGAAATGCATATATGGAGTTGTCATAATGAAATACATGAAAGAATGATAGCCATTAAGTTGTACATTAAACATTTCCAATAAAAAATTAAAAATAAATCTGCAATATGATCCAGCTATACCACTTCTAGGAATATACCAAAAAGATAAGTCATCATACCACATAGACACCTACATTTCCATGTTTATTGCAGCACTATTCACAACAGCAAAGGTATGGAATCAGCCCAGATGTCCATTAACAAATGGATGTATTTTTAAAATATGGTATGTATACACAATGGAATATTATTCAGCAGTAAAGATGAATGAAACCATTTCATTTGCAACAAAATAAATGGCACTGGAGATCATCATACTAATTGAAATAACCCAGACTCAAAAAGAGAAAGACCTCGTGTTCTCTCATATGTGGGAGCTAGTTCTATCTTAAAGAAAAAAATACACACACTCACACACAGATATAATCATACTTATCTAAAACTGGAAAATACAAGTGTACTCATCATTAGAAGGAAGAGGTCTAATGGGGGGAGTGGGAAAGTTTGGAGGGGGAGGAGAAGCAACATAGAGGGGTAAAGAAGGAGAGAACGGGGCAAAATACAGGATGCAGCTCTATGAAAATCTCATAATGAATCTCACTATATGGTATGCAATGTAAAAAAAAACAAAATAAAACACTATACCTCATAAAAATGAAAAATTATCATTACATGTTAATCAAAAAAACCTTTATTTACGTTGTTGTGTAATGTTTAAGGAGATAGGAGTGTCAGCAATCTTAATAATTGCAAACTGTATGTGTGAAATGAATTTTCACTCTGTACCCAATAAATATATGCAGTTAAAATACTAATTTAAAAATATATCATGGGAAAGGGAACAAAGGAAGAAGATTATCTGGAAATAGCATTCCTTCATCCATCATTTGTTATTTCTGTCATTCATTTCATTCATCCAGTAAGTTGTATATTAATTGAGAACTTCCTAGCACAAAAGCATGCTAATGGAGGTTATGGTCAAATACTAATCTCTTGGGAAATTTCAGGCTAATAAGGGAGAGGTGATAAAACATGCATAGTAAGAACTAAATTTGAAAGCATTAAGTGTCAATGGAAAGGTAAAAAGACTGAGAAGGGGGATTCCAGGATGTGAGAGAACATCTCCAAATGGGAGGAATAGGGAATGTTCTGAAAGAAATGGAGTTTGGTGGCTTGGCCTAGAAAATGGGTAGGATACAGGCTTAAGATTTTTAGGGAATGGTGGGGAGGTGACTAACATTTCTGATCATATCGTAGGAGAAACTGTGAAGCATGTCCTGAAAACACTGAGGAATTCAATGTGGCTGGACTGCAAGGAGCAAGAGAGGAAAAGTGTGTGCCCAGGTATCAGAGGAAGGTTTTAAGACTAGGGCCTGAAGATACCTGACTGCCACTGTTGAGTACACAAAACACAGAGGAATAACAGAGTGGATAGGGAAAGGAGATAGATAGGTCCTCCCAGAAAGACCAAAACTTCCATGTTCTAGTCCCATGGATTTCTCTACACATTCAGTTTAAGTTTACTGATACAAGGCACATTCAGTCTCCAGGGACAGACTTCACCATGGCAACAGGCCAGTGTTCCAGCCTAGTCCAGTGAGGAAACATTTCTCTCTGGCTTGAATGTGTAAGATCTCTGCTGAGTGGATACCATCTGAGTTGCCAGCCTATCAGCCTTGGGCCTCAGTCAGGTGAAAGCCGAACTAAGTTTCTTGTTACATAGAGAATCTGGATGCTTTAGCTTGTTCTCAAACTATTTTCCTGGGCCACTATAACTAATTGGGAAGGAAATTTATCCTCAGTAGTCCTATTTTTTCTCATTACTTGGGAGATACAGGCTGCAAATAAAAATGTCTAAGGTTCAATTATCTTAAAGATTTGCCTTCCTTGCTTTCCATCTCACCTCCCTCTCTTTCCCTTCAGGGATGTGTATCATGCCACATTGAGACTGTGTCCAACAGAGGACTCTAGTGAAGCCACTTCCACATTTAATTTTTTCTCTGGCTCATTGCCCAACTACTATTTTGAGCTCCTTCTTTTTAACAGCTGCTGGTGTGAAAAAGCTTTATTGGTTTTAGTTAGTTACAAGCTCAATGTGAGTCAGCACTGTGATGCCTGCCAAAAAAATTTAATGCAATTTAATCACAAGGAGAAAGCCTTTGCTTTGCTGCTCCACACCATGCTTGAGGATGCTACGGATAGAAAGGGAAAGGGACACTGTCTTGGGAGGCTGCAACGACACTGGCTGCCTCACAGGTCCTCACCAGATCTTGCACCTTCCACACTCAAAGCCTTTGAATAGGCTGTTCTCTCTGCTGGAAACACTTCCTTTAGTTCTTGACATGGCTCACGCCCTCACTTCCTTAGGCTTCTGAGCAGATATCCTCCCTCTAGAGAGATTACTCCTAACCTTGCTATTTAAAATAGTTCCTCCCATCTCTTTCTATCTCCTCTTACACTGCTTTGTTTGCCTTCACAGCACTTATCCTCTCCTGACATGTGTATCTCCAAGTTGAGTTTAAGCTCATTATAGGATTTTTGTGTGTTTTTTCCACTTTTGTGTCTCAAACAGTGCCTGACACATGAGAGCTCAATACATATCTGAATGAACAACTCTTTAATAGCACTTATTTTTATTATACTGTAACTTATCTTTTCACTTGTTTTATTTCCACTAGAATTTTTTCTAGGAAGCTCTTTTTTTCCTGTTTCTTGACATTTTCATTAATTACCTAGCCAATGCCTGCCCTGGGATATATTGGGTAGATGGCTGTACTGACAGAAATGTTGCAGAAAGATTTTAAGCACCAGATGAGTGGTGGCCAAGAACCATGCTGTCCAATACAGTAGTTATTAGATATATGTGACTACTGAGTCATTGCAATGAGGCTTGGTATATAGAGATGTATTGCAAATATAAAGTACACATTGAATTTTGATGCCTTGGCATAAAAACATGTAAAATATTTCATTTACTGTGTGTTAAAATAATATTTTATATGTATTGGGTTAAACAAAATATATTCCTAAAATTAGGTTCATCTGTTTATTTTTCTTCATTTTTTTGATGTGTCTATCAGAAAATTTAAAATTTCCTATGTAACTAGCAGTGTACTAGATAGCACTCTTCTGGAGATTTTTACTACTTCCATGGTTAAACTCTCATGTGGAGCTTGGTAGCTGGGCCTAAGAAAAATGGTGGGAAAAATGGTGGGAAAAATGGGTGGGATATGGGCTTATGATTATTAGGGAATGGAGGGGAGGTAGATGGTCATTTCTGAGCATACCATAGGAGAAATTATGAAGCATGACCTGAAAACACTGAAGAGTTCAACGTGGCTGGACTACAGGGTGCAAAAGACATATGTGTGTATGTGTGAGGGATGGTAGAGATGGTTTTTTATAATTGACATAGTAGAGGGTTCTCTATAATCCCTTCTCCAGGAGACTTCTGAAAATGTAGCAGGAAGCAAGGCCCTTCAGAAAGAAAGAATCACCCAAACACCAGCATTAATTAAAAGAAGGGGCTTTAATTGCCGGCAGAGCAACAGCCGGGTCACTCAGCCCCAAAATAGCTGTGCTCCCTGCGTTATTCTCTCCTGTCTCTTAAACATGATTTACAGAATAGTAGACAAAGGGATCTATGTGTTTCTCTTTGATTGGTTACTTTCCAGAGGTGTTACAGAGTAATTTAAGCAGAAAGCAAAGTCCTTGGCTATAAACCTTTGAAGAAGAAACTTTTAGATACCAGGGACTATGTCCATGCCTGCAGCGGTAGCCCTGTGGCATCCGATCCCGTCAGATCTCGGAAGCTAAGCAGGGTCGGGCCTGGTTAGTACCTGGATGGGAGACCTCCTGGGAACACCAGAAGCTGTAGGCTTGGGAGAAGGACCTGGCAATCCCCTCCCAAAAATCAATCTGCCATTAAAAACCCTATGAACAGCAGAGAAGCACTGACAATAGTTTCCCCTGTTGAACAGAGGGTCGCTATGAGTCGGATACCGACTCGACGGCACCTAACAACAATAACAACATGTCCATATGGGGAGAAATTTATTGTAGTGCCTCTGTGTTCAGAGAGAGGAGCATTCCCTAGATAAGAGAGTGCAATCCTATTCTTTGGTCAGGGAAGTGAGGAATGTAAAAGCTGGAGTCAGGAGCATGGTGTAGTTTAATTAGTTTTTTCTTTCTCAAATTATAAAAGGAGGGCCAAATAAGCACAGTGGCCTGTTATTAAACCTCATATTTCTCATTTCTGCCTTTTCTCACCCCAGCTAGTCACAAAGCTGTTAGCCACAAGCCAGACTGGTTAGATGTTTTTCATTTCTATTTTTACCTGCTTTCCACCCATGCTTCCACTGACTAATGTACAGATAAATAGTAGAAAGGTGAGATATAAATTGGAAGAGGAAAATCTAGCCACAAGCATCATGGGTGCAGAATCCCACTTTGGAAAATCTATTTCTGCTTGATGATTGATTTTATGCCTGCCACCAACTGTCTGCAACCACCTGGTAGAATCCCATGCTGGGATCCCAGTGAGGCAATACAGCAGTAAGATATTGTCTTCTAAGAGATTATAATAATCAAATTAGGAAGTAAAATTAACATGCATATGAAAAGTTACAACACGAAACAGTCACTCAAGTTGGACAGGACGTGATTAAAGGCCAAAGAAATGGTTCGGACTGTTGTGCTCTCAAGTTCAAATCAGGGTCAGCCCCAATGGCTGGAGCAGTCATAGAAAGCTTCCTGGAGGAGGTGGTACTTGAACTGATTCTCAAAGGGTATGTGTGATATTACAAAAACCTGGATTTCCACAGCTTGAAGGACCCTGACAGACATAATGTGTTCCTCATTATGAAAATAAGGAAACTCAGGTCCAAAGAGAAAAAGATCACTGGAAAAAGCTTGGATTAAAACCAAGATTTTCTAGTCCCCAGTTTACTAATCTCTCTACTAGGAGATGAGAAGAGATGTGTCAGTCAGCTGTCATCACTGTAGCAGAAAAACCAACCCAAACAAACTTAGGAGGAAGAGATATTTATTAGGGCCTCACAGTTACAGGAATCAGTCTGTAATTGTGGCAGGGCAAGAGTGGCAGTGGCAAAGGCAGGGCCCATAGCGGATGATCTTGTATCTTCATGAGCAGGAAAGAGAGATTGGAGCCTTAGGTCAGGGTAAAAACCTCGAAAATCCCACCCTAGGGAGCTGCTTCTCCCAAGCTAGACCCACCTCCTCAAATTCCACAACCTCCCAGGAAACCACCACCAGCTAGGGACCAAGCATTAAAGCACATGTCCTTCAGGGGACACTTTAAATTCTTTACATGACAAGAGGGATGGCATTCCAGGTATATAAGATTTAAAACAAATGCCTAAAAACTCAAATGTCTGAAGGAACTACTCCTTGCTCTGTAGCCCACACTCCTCCCTACACCACCACAAACATACACACATCCCTTCAAACCTGGTCTGGGATCTCTTTTTCTTAAAGATATATTAATTTACCAGGTGAAATACATAACAGTGAACTCAAATTGCAGGTCAAACCTTGACTCATTTTTATTTTGTTAGAAATGAGCCATGTGTTGAAGAATGGCCTCTCTGATATAACCTGCCATCTCAAAAGCTTTGAGATTCAGTGGCCCACCTTCTGTTCCTTTTTGTCCAATCACCACAAGGTATACAGATTCAATTTGAACTACTGTTACTGCCTGGCTGCCTCGACTTTGGCCTTTGGTACGCAGATCCATGGTGTTATTGCCCTCAGTGTACAGGTTGTCTCGGATCAACAGGCATTTGGTCCCCGCAAGGGTGATTCCTTGGAAAAACAACATCTCTCTGTCTTCTTTTCCCAGTAAGATCTGAATCTCTTCCGGAGTCAACTGGAACAAGTTGCCTTCAGGATAAGAAGCTAATATCCAGGGTGGAGAATTGGTGACAATTGCTGCATCACAGCACATCTCAGTCTGTAAGAAGAAGGCGATGCAGTCCTGCCAGACCTGTTCGCTGATATCTCTTATGCGCTGCATGATTCAAGTAAGCTGTCTCTATAAGATGAATAAAGTGTTTTCTAGCAGGTTGGTCTTCAAAAGTAGTTTGTTGGCTGTTGCCTCAAGAAATCTGATCAGCTGAGACTGAAATAAGCTGAAAATCCAGTCTTTCTTAAGATCTTTCCCTAGCCAAAAGGTGGCAGAGGTCTTGGTGACTTACATAAAGTTATGCTCCAGGGGCCCTTTGCTATGATTTGTTAAACTACTTCTGAAGCTGTAGTGAGGTCACAAAGGCTCTGTGATGTTTATAAAAATCATCATCAACTACATCATCAGTGACCTCTGGCAGTAGCTTTCTGGGGCTGTCTCAACAGCTAGAAAGATAATGGAGCAAATTATACCTATGTACTTCCTTTGTTACCATGGAAAGAACACCAACTCCCAATAGGAAAGCCCTAGAGTTAGAACATAAGTGGGTAATAATTGAGTTGGAAGCTTGGATGTAAAACAAGACAAGTGAGATTTACTGCAACAAGTTGCCTTTCATCTGTTGGCTAATCTTGCTGAGGCATGAGCTCTAGGTCCAAAGTCAAAAAGCATACAGGCTCACCAGTTCACAACTTCTTTTGGAACAACCACAACAGCCTCCTAACTGGTTTCTTTGCCTCCAGACACTTTCCCTCTAGTTTACCCTGTGACCAACACTAACTTTGAATTTAGAGTCATTCATTCTCATCAGTCATTCACCAAGTATCAATTATTCACTCTGTGCCAAGTACTTTTCTAAACTCCCAGATACAGTAATGAAAAAAAAAAAAAAGAGAGAAATCACAGCTCCCAGAGAGGTGACATTCTAATGTGAAGAGACAAATTACAGATGATAATATTATCTTTTTCACTGAAAATATTTTATGAGCCTAATTATTTCTTTTTCCAGATTTTCCCACTCATTCCCAGGCTTTCATACTCCTATGGGGGTTCCAAGCTGACTCATGACTTTTCCACAACCTTTGGTAACTCACTGTCTGTGTCTCAGTTTCCTTTGAAGTGTTATCACCTTTCATTAAAGAGGGAAAGTTATGAGGAATGATTAATGTTAATGGTGGGAAAAAATGAGGGTAGCTTTGAAAATTTAGTCAACAAATATATGTGGAGTATATAATGTGTACCAAGCCTGTTCTAACAGTGAACAAAATATCTCTGCCTTTGTGAAGCTGATGTACAGTGATATAGGGTAAAAGGAATCATGACTGATTCATTTATAATATATCAGGTAGTATTGATAAGTATGACAAAGAGTTAGGAAGTAGAGAATTTTTGAGAAGTAGTGGTGTTTTTATTTGATATAAGTTGCTCAGCTAAGGATTCTCTGATATAGTGACATTTAGTCAGAGATGTGACAGAGATGAGGAAATAATCATGTAGATATCTAGGGGAAGATCATTCTAGGCAGATAGAATAGGAAGTATAAAGGCCTCAAGGCAAGAGTATGTCTGGTATATTTGAGAAATAGCAAGAAAGTAAATATGACTTAGGCAGAGAGAGAAAAGGATGCTAGAAAATGCAGAGAGGTACTGGGCTTAGATCATATGTAGAAATTCACTCACCATGATTAAGGATTTGGCTTTTACTTTGAGATAGGGGCTCATTAGAAGGTTTGACATCATTCTAGATTCTAGAATCTAGAAGATACTATGTGGAAAACATTTTCTGGGGGACCAGGGCCAAAAGATGGCTACCAGTTAGGAGGCTGTGGCAGTAATTCAGGCAAAAAGAATCAGAGGTCTGGGCTAGGATATACAATTTAAAAATGGTTGGATATGGAGAATATTTCAAAGGAAGAGCTGATAGGATTTGATGAGTAAGGTGTGAGATATAAGAGAAACAAGATGAAGCCGGGCACAGTGGCACACACCTGTAATTCCAGCAACTCGGGTGGCAGAGGCAGGAGGGATGCAAGTTCGAGACCAGAAGCTGTCTGCATAATTTAGTGAGACCCTGTCTCAAAAAGTTAAAAAAACTCAGCTGGGGATGCAGCTCAGTGGAACAGCACTTGCAAAGCATGCAAGCACAAGGCCCAGGGTTCAAAACCCAGTACTGAAAAAAATAAATAAATAAAAAGAAAAACAGGGTGCCTCCAAGGCTTTTAGCCTGAACAACTGTCCTGTGGTTTAAATGTTAGTGTCTCTCCCAAAAGTCATGTTGAACTTTAATCGTCAATTCAACATTCAAAGCTGTGCATTGTGGTGCATGCCAATAATCCCAGCACTTTGGCATCTAAGGCAGGAGAATCCACAAGTTTAAGGTCAGTCTAGCCTACCAAGCATGATCTTGTCTCAAAAAAAAAATTCAGAGGTGGTACCTTAGGAAGTGTATGTGATTAATGCCTATAAAAGGGCTGAAAGAATCTAGTGAGGCCCTTTTTCATCCCTTCTACCACATAAGGATACAGCATTCAAGTTGCCATTTGGAGGCAGAGACAGCAGCCTTCACTAAACGTGGAATCTCCTGGTACCTTGATCTTGGACTTCTAGCTTCCACAATTGTGATAAATAAATTTATGTTCTTCCTAAATTCTCTGGTCTTGGCCACTATGTTATAGCCATTCAAGCAAACTAAGCCAAAAAGGAAGAATAGAGGTAACACTTCCTGAGATGAGAAATACCATAGAAAGAGCTGATTAAAGCCAGGTGCCATGGTGCATGCCTGTAATCTTAGCAACTCAGGAGGATAAAACAGGAGGATCTTGAGTCCAAGGTCAGAGGCAACCTATGCAACTTAGTAAGACCCTGTCTCAAAATACGTACATACATAGGAATGGATGAGAATATCCACAGAATAAGTGTAATTAGAGAAGTGGACCAAGGTCTGAACCATGGTAGCATCCCAACATGTAAAGATGAGCAAAAACACAGATGAGGGGAAAGAGTAAAGGTGATTGGGAAAGAGAGGTCCAAGAAACAGGGAGACAGTGGTGTTCCTGAAGCCAAATGAAGAAAACATACAAAAGGGAAGAGAGTGGTCAAATCCTGCTGAGAGAACAAGAAGCTGCTTGAGGATTAACCAATGGACTTTTCAATGGGGAAATTATTAGCAACTTTGATGACAGCAATTTAGAAGAATGGTAAAGGCAAAGTCGAATTAGAATGGTTTCAAGAGAGAATGAGAGGATAGGAAAAGAAGTGGGGACATAGAATGAATTTAGATAAATATTTTGAGGAGTTTTTCTATAAAGTACAACAGAGAAATGAGAAGATGGTAGGTGGTTGACAGGAATGTGTGTCAAGAAAGAGCTTTTTAAGATTGGAAATATTATAGCATGTTTTATGCTAATAGAAATGATCTGGTAAATTGGGAACACTTAATAATCAAGGAAAGAAAATGTTAGTTTTAGCATTACTGTAACCAAATACCAGAGAAAACCAACATGAAGGAGAAGGCATTTATTTTAAGCTGCTAACAGGAACTCCAACCTTACAACACACTTCTTAGCCTCCTAGGCTGTCCATTGAAACTACGTGGAAGCCTCTACAACCCCATAACACTTGCCTGTAAAATTGCCATCATATAGACAACATCAAGGTCTGAGGCCAGCTCAATCATTAGCCAGGGCCCCATGGATCATAGCTGCAGTGGTTCTGAGGGCCTGCATGGCTGAACTCAGGGAATCACTTCCATAGGCAGCCCTGTGGGAACAGAGAACCCAGACGGTACTCTCATTTCAAGGGAAATTCTTTCAAATGAGTGTACTGTTTCATACCCTTGAACCTGCAATGAGAGTTGTCTGGTCAATTCCTGAGATGCTCTCAAGGCATCTCTCCTACTGGTTCAGTGCAAAGTACTTTGCTTTTTCTATTGACACTAATCTCTTCAGAAACCAAGCCTTCCTTAGTCCCAACTTTACACAGGCTTCTCAGTCCATACTGCAATTGTTTCAAATCTTTCTTCTCTCAATTTTGCTCTTCATTCTCACTGTAAATCTGGCTAAAAGCATCCAGCAATAACTACACCACAGACTGAATGCTGGACTGCCTTGAACTTTTCTCTACCACATTGATCAATCTGTCACCTTTAAACTCAGCCTCCCACAAAAATCTCTAGACATAAACAAAATGTATACAAGTTCTATAACAGAATGTAACATGAATGGCTTCTAATCCAGTTAAAAACAGAGTTCTCATTTCCATCTGAAACCTCATGAGCACAGTCTTTATTGTCTGTATCTGTAACAGCACTCTGGTCTCCTTAGCTCCCACCAGAATCACCCATTAAGCTCTGCTTTCAGCAAAGCTTCTTTAGCATACTTCTCCAAACTTTTTCAAATTCCTCCTACAAACCAGTTCCAAAGGCTTAAGAACCACATGGCTAGGTTTAGTCATCACATACACTTGTACGATATCAATTTTCTGTGCGTCTTAGGTTTATTATCATAGTGGCCAAATACTAGTGAAATGCAACTTAACGGAGGAAGAATTAATTTTGCTCATTGGCTTCAGTCCATCATGGTAAGGAGGGTATGTGAAAGCAGAGCAGCTTACCTCATGACAGCCAGAAAAAAGAGAGAGAGAATGTCTGTAGTACTGGCTGTCTCCTCTTCCCCCTATCTTCCCATCCAGGCCCCCAGCCTATGGGATAGCACCACTCACATTCAGAGTAGGCCTTGCCCCCTTAGTTAAAACCTTCTGGAAATGCCCTTACAGACACACTCAAGGGTGTCCTTTACTGATCTCTTAGATGCTTCTCAATCCAAATCAGTTGACAGTCAAAATTAGCCATCATAGGGGACAAATGAGTAGGCAAAGGAGGAGCAAACTGATTGGACAAGTGGAAGGACTGACTTAGGAAGGCTCAGGAAGAGCCTTATCATATGGGTTCATATTCAGGGTGTCAAGCAGATTCGGTTGTGGGAGGATGAGCAAGTTTCTTTCTGATGGATTTTACTTTATCAGTGAACTAAGAAGCAAGATAATCATCTGAGATATGGGAGAACAGAAGTATCTAGTGATTAGTTTGAGGAAGGGAAGGTAACTACCAATATTCATCATGCCCTATGCCATGTTACTGGCACCTCACATATATTACCTCCATGAGTCTTTATATAAAACTTATGAGAATGGATTCACATGTAGGAAAACTAAGGCCCAGAGAGATTGTGTAATTTTCCCAGGGTCAGGCATCAATTAGGAAATTGCAGGGCCAAAATTGAAAGCTGATCTAATTATAGAATCCACATACCCTTTTCACTATCCCAAACAGTATGGAAATAATATTTTAATTCTGAGACACCAAGTATATGGTAGTAGAAAGAGGGAAAACTTGAGAAAGAACAGATGACAGAGGTAGGAGAATGCAAGGGGTAGAAGAGTGTGAAGGGTTATTTGTTTTTGGACATAATGCCTTTAATGTCCTCAGGAAGCAGATAGAAGTTCTAAATTTGAGGTCTGGAGAAAAGCCACATGATTTGAGATGTAAAGTTGGGACTTCCCTACCAGGGGGTAAGAGTAGAACTTTTGGAAGAGATCAAAATTACAAGGGAAAAAATAGGGAGAAGATGAATGAGGATAATTGGCTGACAACTGGTTAAAACGGACTAAGATGAGCTGGGAGGGAGGCAGAGAAGGAACAGCTGGGCATGCAGATAGCCACTCTGCTTTATAGTAAAGGCCAAGGGAAGCCAGGCACTATGACACATGCCTGTAATCCCAACAATTCATGATGCTGAGGCAAGATGATTGTGAATTTGAGGCTAGAGGCAAACTATAAAACTTAGTGAAACCCTGTCTTAAAATAAAAATTTAAAAAGGGGCTGGGGTTGAAGCTCAGCGGTAGAGCACTTGCCTATCATGTGCAAGGCCTTGGGTTCAATCTCCAGTACTGTAAAAAACAAACACAACAAAGGCCAAGGGAAGGAAGTATGTCAAAAAGGAACATGAATAAAACATATGAAATGCAACAAAACAAATAGAGAATCAGCACTGAGAAGAGCTGCTGGATTAAACATCATAGTTGTTGTTGTTAAGTGCCATCAAGTCAGATATGACTCATGGCAACTCTATGTACAGGAGAACAAAACACTACCCAACACTGTGCCATAGACATGATCTTTTTCTATTTGAGTTATTGTTACAGCCACTATGTTTCTTCCAATTTTGAGTGGTGCCACATCAGCAAATGGAGGGCCCAAGGGCTTTATTCCATTCTCATCATTAAAGTCAACTCTACTCTGAGAAGGCAACTCTTCCTCTGTCATTTCTTGAGTGCCTTCTAGCCTGGGGGCTCATTTTCCAGCACTATAGTTGACAGTGCTTCTCTGCTATTCATAGGGTTTTCAATGGCAAATTGTGTCGGGAGTGGGCTGCCGGGTCCTTCTCCCTAGTCTGTCTTAGTATGAAAGCTCAGCTGAAATCTGTCCATCATGGTTGGCCCTGCCACTTTCTGAAGTATCTGTGGCATAGCTTTCAGCATCAGAGAAACACACAAGCTCCCACAGCAGGACAAGCTGACAGACATGTTTGGGAAAGAGCTAACTGAGGGGAGTCCTTAAGAAGGAATGAGTGTGTTGTGAAGAAGATGATGATAAGTAGATGATTTTTTGATATGCTAGACATTAAGAAGGACTGAAAGTGATGTAATGACATATAGAGCCATGGATTTAAGGAAAGGCTTTCAGGCTAGAGAAGAAGGCAGAGTATAATGAGTTTAGCTAGCAAAAGTTATGACATCCAAAGAAGAAAGAAATCACTTCCTAGGGGATGTGTGATTGCAAACCACAGGACCGCAATAGTAGACCCAGAAAAAACCTCTAGAGATAGTGGTGAGTTCCCTCATTGTAATACTGGTGAATTTAAGGCCTAGAGAGGTGACATGATTTGCCCAATGTCACACAGCAAATTTGTGGCAGTCCTGAGAGTAGAACCCAGGATTTTCAACTTTCAGATTGTTCTTTTTTTCCATCACAAATGTGATTCAGAGCACACAACTGAGCCTACACTTACCTGCACCTTGTCTGAGAGCTGGTCCTGTGGGCCCTTGGTCCTCTTCCCACATGTGTGATGGCAAACTTTAAGAGGCTTACTGAAGTAGTCCAGGTTTTAACTAGATTGATGACAGTAGACATATGAAGGAGGGGATGAAGAAGAGAATATACCTCTGTATTTCAAAATATATTCTACAGTGCCTTGACTTGCCCAAGATCTCAGAGCTAAAAAGCTCTTCAGAAACCCAGCTGCCCACATGAGGTAGCCTATTATCTCTGTAGGTGCCATCATTGTAACGTTGTTACAGTAGTGGAGTGACATGGGTGATGTGCTCAGACCTGGTATAGCAACAAACTGTGAGAAGATTAGCGGCACTCCAGTCTGGGTCTTATAGGCTGTGCTAAACCTTGGGCCTGAACCAGTCTAATCAACAACCGAAGGAAAGGGCATTTGCCAGAAAGCAAGATGGCGGGAGAGGCTATGGACCAAATGTCGCGATAGGAAGCCCCGCGAGGATTGGACGAGGAGCGTTTGCGCCAGGACTGGGAGGGTGGAGGTAACAGCCATAGGGCCAGGAGGAGGAGGGAGCGGCGGCGGCGGCGACGGTAACTGCCGGGCTGCGGCTGGCGGGAACCGCGGTCATGGACCATATCACGGTACCCAAGGTAAGAGGCGAGTGAGGCGAGGCTTGGCGCTGTGGGCTCCGTCCTCGTGTTCCCGGGGAGGTCGGGCACCCTCCCTGAGCCTTCTCAGGGTGCTCTTGGACTCCCCCTTCCCTGGGCTCCCCGAGTTTGTTGGCTCAGCCCACACCCCCTTTCCACCCGGCAGAGCTCTCCTCGAGAGCCGCGGGGGACGGCGGCCGAGCCTAGCAGGTGGTTTGTGCTGCTGCCCCCGCAGCACCCCCGAGCATTCCTGCGGGCATTCGTACTTCAGCTACTTACCCACGGTTGCTGCACTGGGCACCGCCTTGCCCCGGATACCCCTCTCGGCATCGCCTCCCGCACGGTTACTACTTCCTTTACCCAACATTTTCCCACCTTGCTCTCGGCGTCCCCTTCCCCTCACCTGCCTCGCCGGCCGTCCAGACCCCGACCTCCCACGTGGGACGTGGGTTTCGGGGGCGACGGCATCTCTTCAGTCCTAGCTGGGCAATGTGAGACGAAAAGGGGTTGGAGCCCAGCGGACCTGGCCCGGCAGCTGGGAAGAGAAACCCAAGAGGTGGCAGTAGCAGGCCAGTTGCCGCCTGTTTATAACCGGCTTCTTCTCTTTCTAATCCCCCCTGTCTTCCTTCCCAACGCCAGCCCCTTTGCATTCCAAGTCTACCTTCGTCCTGACAGTTTTCTTCCCTTTTGGGGGCGGAGGAACAGTGAAGAGGTCACAACCAGCCGGTGGTTACGTTTTCCGTTGGTTATAACGAACGTGGTTCTGGCTAACTGAAGTCCACCAAAAAGTCCAGCATGTTGTAATGGGAAAAGCGTGGATGTTGATGTCAGGATACTTGAATTTGAGTGCTGGTTCCCCCAAATATGAACCGATGTCTTTGGGCAAATTATTTAACCTCTCTGAGCTTTGGGTTTTCATTTGCCAAATGAGGATAATGAAACTTAATCTGCTCAGTTCACGGGTGGCTCTAAGAATTAAATAAAAGGATGTGTGTGGAAGTTTCTTCTTTTTGTAACTAATAGTTCTGCCCACTTGCCTGCTTCAGACCGTGATGCTGCCTGATATGCAAAGCAAGAAGTCCAGTCTTCAAACCTCTCCTTCCCTGACTGTCCCCTCCTTCAGAGCTCTTCTCTGTGGAAGATAACCACCTCTCTTGTAGCATCCAGCCTTACCTTTTTCTAGGTCCCCTCATTTCCAGGTCATGTCATATACACCAGGTTCCTTTGCCAACCCATCTAAGCCTGGACCACTCTGCTTACCCAACTCAAAATGAGCTAATCTGAATACTCCTGTTTCTTTTTTCTTTTCTTTTTTTTTTTTTTGTTGTTGTTGTTTTTCCTTTTGACCTGGGAGAGAGGGACAGGCAGAACTGTCCTTGTCCTTGAGTGTTAAAATATTAAAGTTTACCTGTAGGGGGATTAAAGCTATAAACTTGTCTGGCTATATGGTAATTAGAAGAGAGAAGAAACCACTAACTGGCCCACAGAAAAATAATAGTAAGAGTTGACACTTATTGAGTGTTTAATTATGTGGCAGGCACTGTGGTAAATGTTTTACATGAACCAGGTCTTCAATCTTAAAAAAACATGAGAAAGATACAATTATTATGTCCATATGAAGATGAGGAAACTGAGACCCATAGAAGTAGAGAGACTTACTGATAAATGCAGGACTGCTCACTTTTAGACTGGTGTGAGGATGGGATTCATGCTCAAATAACTAACTGGCATTATATAGTTAGACTTGATTTGTACTGGCTAGATGCTGTTGTGAGCCTTGAAATAGGAATAAAAACTCCAAATGTAGACTTAGTTCTTTAAACAAAATTGACATTTCTTTTAGTGACTGGCAGGAGTGAAAGTGCCCACAAGTAATATGCTGCTATTAGTCTGTTTTCTCCTAAGTTTCTGGGAAGGTTTGGGTTTGCCCTAATGGCTAGAGATTAAAATGGCCTCCCTCTTGTAAACTTCCTGTTTCCACAAAAGGGAGAAACATCTGTCTTGTCCATCCCAAGACAAAGAGGTAACTGTTGAGTTTATTAGTTCATTAATTCTGTATGTCAAGTGCAAAAGTATGGACTTTTATTTTTGGCTTTTGCTTGCATCTTTTTATCTTAGGCAGACTATTTTTTTAAATGTATTGAAGTACAATACACATACATATGCATTGAGAGAAGTGCATAGATTTTAAGTTTATAGCTCAATGTATATTTACAAACTGGACATACCCAGGTAGCTAGCGCCAAGATTAAGAAATACATTCCTTCAGACAGTACCCCACTCAAAGGCAAACTACTATCCTGACTTCTAAGGGGATACATCCATTTTGCCCTTTTTTATACTTAGTTTAAATGGATTCATACAGTGTATACTCTTTAGTGTCTAACTTTTGTTCAACATTGTTTGAAAGATCTATCCATATTATTCCTATAGCTATAGATTATTTTCATTGTTATATAGTATTCTGTTTTGATAATATGCCTCATGTTATTTATCCATTTGTCTGTTGGTGGAGCATTTTTAGGTCTTGCTGTTACCAATAGTCTTTTGATGTATGACCGTATAATATGCATTTTTGTTGGGGTAAACATGAGTAGAATTTCTGGGTCATAGAATATGCATATTTTCAGGTAGTTACACTCCTATCACTGATGTCTGAGAAAAGAATTCTCTTTATAAGTTAGAGTTCAATGACCATTGTTGAAACACACATATACCATAAAGTTCATTGATTCTTCTGTTTGAATCAGAGTTTGTTCTTTGTTCTTTTTCCTACCCTCATTACTTCTGTGTCACTTAGCACCTAGAATTCTTAATTACTTTTCTTTCCAGGAATGGAACCTTATTAATTAGAATTTATTCAGTTAACACTTATTGAGCTTCAAAGGAAATTTATTGTGGTGAAGTGTGCATAATTTGGAGCCAGATTGTCTTAATTCAGGTCTCAAGTCTGGTACTTAACTAATTTTGTAATCATGGCAAGTATGTAACCTCTCTGTGCCTCAGTTTTTCCATCTGTAAATTGGTGGTGATGATAGTACCTAACTTACAGGGCTGTTATAAGGGTAAAATGAGTTAATATTTGTGAAAGTGCTTAAAACATTGCCTGGTACATCATAAATGCTTAATTTAGCTGCCATTTACTATCATTATCATTATGAGTTGTTATTGTTTACAGTGTCCACATTGGGAGTTGTTGAAGATATAAAACTGGCTTAGCTACAGCATTTGCCTTCTCAGTTCTCTTAGTCAAGAGAGGTAATGAGATGCCAATCCTAAGAGACAAGAAAAAAAGTGAGAACTTTCATGAGAGGGACAAATGAATTAGTATAAGAACTGAAGGGTAATTACCAGCTCCAGATGTGTGTGAGGAGTAAGAAATGAAGAAAGCTTTATAGAGGGGAAAGTATTTAAACTGAATCTAAATAATATGATTTGAATCTTCACGGATTGAGAAAGTAAGAAAGACTCCTTGCCAAAAGAACTCGAAGGGCATGAATTCACAGGCAAGTAGCTCATTAAGGCAAGGGGTAATAAGTACTTAGAAAGGAATTGACTTGGTGAGATAGGCTTTGTACCTTGTAAAGGTCTTTGAATGTTACACTGAGGAATTGAACTTGGCTCTATAAGTAACAAAAAGCTAATAAGCTTTGTCAGTCTAGAAATGTTAAAAGATTATCTAAATAAAGAATGAGAATGGGGTTTCTTTTTGGCATGATGGAAATGCACTAAAATTATATTGTGGTGATTTTTTTACAACTCTAAATTTAATGAAATCATTGAATTATACCCTTAAAATGAGCGAATTTTACTGTATGTAAATGACACTTCACTAGAATTGCAAATACATAAATAAACATGTAGAGATCATCTACTAATAATTCAACCTCTCATTTCACAATGTGAAAGCTCAGGCCGAAAGAGCTGAAGTTTCTTGTCCCAGGTCAAACATTTACCAGTAGCATAGATGTTGTCTTTTAGTTATTTAGTATGCATGTCTGGTTCAGACTGTGATAAACTGTGTGAAATTTTCATAGAAACAACAGCCAAAATAATTGGAGTGCCACATGGGTATAGGATGATATTCTGAATATCAATTTTAAAAGTAATAACACCTTGTAGTGCTTTACAAAGCATGTTTCATTCTACCCTACCTGTTCTCAAAGAGATTACAATTTATTTGAAGCTTTCCTAAAAGCATATAAATTTTCGCTTGATTTCTAGGAAGCTAAAATCAGATTTAATGTTCTCTCATGTTAACTGCATTAGCTCTTGTGCTTGTTTCCTTCTTCTCAAGGCTTTGATTTTCTGTTCTAATAACCAGCCTAATTGTTATTGTTGTTAAGTGCCCTCTGGTCAGATTCGACTTACACGGACTCTCTGTACAACAGAATGAAATAGTCCCTGAGTTTGTGACAGAAACACAATCTTTTATGGTGTTTAAGCCCATTGTTGCAGACACTGTGTCGGTCCATTTAGTTGAGGGTTTTCCTTTTGTTCATTAACCTGCCTCTCTCCCAAACATGATGTCCTTCTCCACAGATTGGCCCCTCCTGACAATATGTCCAAAATACATCAGATGCAGTCTAGCCATCTTTGCTTTCAAGGAGCACTCTGGTTGCACTTCTTGCAGGACAAATCTGTTGGTTCTTCTGGCAGTCCATTGTATATTCAGTATTCGTCTCCAGCACCATAATTCAACAGCATCAATTCTTACCTGTCTCCCTTATTCAATGTATAGCTTTCACAATCATTGTGTGGCTGAAAATACCATGACATGCTTCAAGCACACCTTCATCTTCAACGTGACATCTTTACTTTTCAGCACTTTAAAGAGGTCTTCTGCAACATCTTTTCCCAATGCATTGCATCTTTTGATTTCTTCACTGCTGCTTCCACGGGTGTTGATCATAGAACCAAGTAAAGCAAAATCTTGGACAACCTCAATCTTTTCTCCATCTATCATGAAGCTGTGTACTGACCTAGATGTAAGTGTTGGGCCCCACGTTTGGGCACCAACTCTGTGTGGGGCACGCGCCTCCCAGTCCGGCCTGGAGGTTCAGACAGGTGGCGCCGCCGCGCAGACAGATACTAAATACAAATTCACTCGGGACCCTTGGGTGAGGGGCTTAGACTCCTGCGGCCCTCAGGAACCCGGAGGAGACAGGAGAAAGGAAAAGCCTCAGGCACTTTTGCCTTCCAGGGGAAACATCTATGTTGGTCATCTCAGTGGTCACGAGGAGACAGCTGTTGTTCGCTGGTGATCAGACGGAGAGCAGGTTCTTTTCCTTGTTGAGGATTGCAACGGGAGAGCATTCTTTCCTCATCAAAGTTCTGGGGGAGAGCAGCGGGAGAGGCGTTTCCTCATCGGTGGTCTGGATAAGAACGGGCGAGAAGGTGAAAAAAGGGTCGAGCTGCCGCAGCGCAGCTCCTTATATAGTTCGCCAACAGAATGGCTTGAGCCAATCAGCTTTCAGTCCAGTTGTCCAATCAGGAAGGGTTTTGTACAAACGTGCAGCCAAGTTACTTTTATTTTCCCTAGATTTCTAATTTATAAAACCAAATATTCAGAAGCCGTTTTCCCAGTTTGGGAGTTTTTGCCAATTTCCTCTCAATTTTTCCCTACAGTAAGGATTTTTGTTTTGTTGATGTAGATGCACAGTCCATACTGAAAGCTGTGTTCTTTGATCTTCATCAGTAAATGCTTCAAATCTTCTTCAGTTTTGGCAAGTAAAGTTGTACCATCTGTATAATGCAGGTTATTAATGAGTCTTCTTCTAATCCTGATGCCAGGTTCTTTTTCATAAAACCCAGTTTCTCAGATTATTTGCTCAGCGTAGAGATTGAAGAGATATGGTGAAAGGAAACAACCCTGATGCACACCTTTCTCACTTTTAATCCAGGCCATGTTTCTGTGTTCTGTTTGAACGACTGCCTCCTGGTCTATATACAGATTCCTCATGAATACAATTAAATTCTCTGGTGTTCCTATTCTTCGCAATGTTATCCATAATATATTGTAATCCACATAGTCAAATGCCTTTGCATCACAGTAAAAGATTGACATCTTTCTGGTATTCTCTGCTTTTAGCTTATATCCACATCAACAATGATGTCTCTGGTTCCACACACCCTTCTGAATCCGGCTTGATTTTCTGTCAGTTACCTGTCTATATACTGCTGTAGTCACTTTTGAATGAACTTTAGCAAAATTTTACATGTATGTGATATTAATGATATTGTTCAGTATTTTCTGCATTTAGTTGGATCTCATTTCTTGGGAATAGGCATGAATATGAATCTTCTTTAGTCAGTTGTCCAGTTAGCTGTTTTCCAAATCTCTTGGCACATAAACATCTAACCTAATTATAGATGTCTTTTATTATAAACCACCTCAAATTCATTTACGAAAGGAGGGTCAAAATAAAGATAAATCTGGGTAAAGAAGTATTTGTCATTATCAAGGAAAGTGGATTTCTAGGGGTGGGAATTGTGTTCCACTTCCAGTTCTCAAAAGTCTAAATCAATTTGGCTTCAGTTTGATTCTTTCAGTCTAGGATGTAGTGTTATTATGGAGAAGAAGGTATAGACAGCAGCATTCAAGATGTATTTATTAGCTCTCATTTCTTAGACAATTCACCTAAACACTGAGTCTCAGTTTTCTCTTTACAAAATGGGGATATTATCTAGGGACTATGATAGGAGAAGGACCCAGCAATCCCACTCCCAAAAAAATAATCAGCCACTGAAAACCCTATGAACAGCAGAGAAGCACGAACAATACTGTTTACCTGTTGTACATAGGATCACTGAGTTGGACATCGACTTGATGGCACCTAACAACAACCACAAACTATAATGGAGTTTAAAATAAGGTATGATGAGGGCCTGGCACATATTAAGTGCTCAATAACTTTGTATTTCTTTCTCTTTCCATCAGGGCAAACAAGTAGAAATGTTGTTGTTGTTGTTGTTGTTGTTGTTAGGTGCCATTGAGTTGGGTCCAACTCATAGTGACTCTGTGTGCAACAGAATAAAACCCTATTTGATGCTGTGCAATGCCTGGCACTATTGTTAGTACTTCTCTGCTATTCATAGGGTTTTCAATGGTTCGTTGTTTCGGGAGTGTATTGCCAAATCCTTTTCCCTAGCCTGCAGCACCTGTTGTTCCCAGGCAGTCTCCCGTCTAAGGACTAACCAGGACCAACCCTGCTTAGCTTCTGAGATCACACGGGATGAGATGCCAGGGTGCTATGGCTACAGAGGGTAGAGGCTTTAGTGGGCAATGATCCTGAAAAGTCTGTAGCCTGTCTCAGAGGAAGATTTGTCTCCATAGGTATCCACAAGGAGAGAAGCTACCCAGGAAGCCTTAGCGCTACTGGTCTGGCCTTTTGGCCACTATTTTATAGACATTGGAACAGTTTTGCTCATCACCAAAACCTCCTCTGACTTTACTTTATACCCGAATTTAGCAGTTACTCCTAGAAACCACTCAGATTTATTTTCGGGTTCTGTCTTTTTAGATGTTACTTATGTCTTTGTAGTGCAATACTCGTTATTCTTTGAATATAAGATGCCCGCCAAGGCTCATGTTTGCGTGCTGGGTTCAAGTGGTAGTGCTGTTTTGAGGTGCTGTAGAACTTTGGGAGATGGGACCTAACTGTTGAAAGCGGATAACTGGAGGCAGGCCTTTGGCGGGTTTTATGCAGCCCCAGGTTCTGTAAGCTTTCTATCCTCCCTCTCCCATGATGTGAAGGTCCTTTGGTACATGCCTTGCTGCTGCTCTGCCATGACTCCCTGCCACTGTGGACTGAGATGCTCTGATGTCTGAGCCGAAATAAACCTTGCTTCCCTTAAGTTCTTCTGTCAGGTATTTTGGTAACAGTGAAACAAAAACTAACATAAGTGCTGTAAGAAGAATTTTTTGATAAGTTCTAAAGACATTTTCATTATTTGAAACCAATATTGGACTAGAATAGGGAGACCTGGCTTCTGATCCCAGCTTTGATGACATGCTGTGTGACCTTAGACTGTTTTTTGTCTCACCTCTCTGGATTTCACTTTCTTTGGAATGAAAATAATGTGTAACCCTTGCAGAGCTACTATATGCCAGATACGATTCTAAATGCTTTTTATAATTATTACGTATTTACATACTCATTTAATCCTTGCAACCATACTGTTATCCTCATTTTGAAGATTAAATAAATTAGCTTGGGAATGGTGGCTCATGCCTGTAATTCCAGCAACTCAGGAGATGGAGGTAGGAGGATTGCAAGTTTCAGGCCAGAGGCAGTTGGCATAACTTATGAAGACCCGCTTTCAAGATAAACAATAAAACGGGCTGGGGGTGCTGCTCAGTGCTAGAGCACTTGCAAAGTACATGCAACATCCTGGGTTCAGCCCCAAGTATCACAAAGCACATAAATAAATTAATTTAATTAAATAAATTTTAAAAATAGAGATTAAAGAACTCTCCCAGAACAGGTAAGCAGTATGAAGCCAGACAGTCTATGATTCAAAAGTATGTGCTCTTAACCCCTTCATTATACTGCTTCAATAAAATGAACAGATTGAATTATATCAGCATATCCTAAACTATGTCTCTGATGAACACTAGTGCCACAAGGTAATTTGTTTAAAATATAAAAAGAATTCTAAAGTGAAATGTGTTGACATTACAAATACTGTGGAGATTCATAATGAATGTTAACCTATTAAAGGCTCTGAGAAGCCCTGTAATAAAGACTCCTGCTTATATTTGTTTCAACCAGTATTCCTTACCCTGACCACAAATCTTTCTGTGTTGTATATTTATTTGTATATATACCTATTAACATCCTTTGGAACTAGGGTTCATAAAACATGCTTTGAGAAATGCTGGTGTAAATCTGGAAGGTTCTATAACTCTTAACACTTAATAATGATAAATATGAAGAATGTGAGATGCAGATTTCCTTTTCAAATCTCAAACTTGCTTTAATTGGAAGGGAACTGAAAAGTAAGGTATGGGGAAGCATAAGTTCAAGGGTGGCCTAGGGTATATTTTTAACACTTGCTCCAAATGACCTTGTACATATTGACACAAAGACTTCATTTGCTTTCTACATTTCCTTTTCCCTTCTCTTCCCCATTATATACTTTCTCACTTATTTAAGAATAGGTCTGAGTTAGAGATGCTTATCCTAAAAGCATGGAATGCCTTTTTAATATATACCGGGAACAGGAGTTATTTTCATGACAAATGCAGACTGCTGTGGAAGCTGATGCCACTAGGGGCAAAGCTTGCTTTGGACATGTGTGGACCTGATGGGTACCATTGTACTATTGGTACTCTGGAGCTACATGTCTCATCTTTTATTTACTTTTGCAGTGTATCTGAGTTATAACTAGTAATTTTGGCAAATCAGGATAATAAATGGATTCAGAGACCTCTGCAATACACCTGATTTCCTTTCTTCCTTCATGAGAGGGAAATGAAAAAACATGGTTTATGGTCCATAGCTTGTCCAAAAGCAAAATATTATAAATGTCAGAGAGCTTGTATCTGTAGCCCAATAGTGCAGAACTAACAAAGCAGTTGAGTGACCTGTCTGGGAATTAATCTCTGCAATACCTAGTGATGGTCAGCCCCATTTTTTCTACCTTGTTTCTGTCTTCGTTACTCTTCCTCTTTTCTTTCTTTCTCCCTTCTGCTTCTTAACTCTCTTCCCCTTCCTCTCTTTCTTTTCCCTTTTCCTTTCCCTCCCCTCTTATTTCTTTCTTCTCTGTCTCCCAATCTCTCTTTTTTCTTTCCTTCTGTCTCTACACATACACACATACAATGAGACCCAAGCTTCTACTGGCTAATGTAGGACACTAGGTAGAACACTCTTACCATGCCCATGAATAGAAAAAGGGAAGGGTCTGATGAATTAAAGGTCTCCTAGAAAGTCCTGCCTGCTAATACGCACAGATTCCTTGCCAAGTGGAGCCTTATAGAAATTCCAGCTACAATATCAACAGTTTCTCCGAGGCTTTCTAAATAACTACTCTCCAAGTGGCACAGAACATCCTTTGTACTTAGATGGTATAGTCTTTTGGTAGATAGTGCCCTGGGCCTTAGCAGGTACTGCTGGGTGGCCAGTTTTTCCCCTCGTTGAATACCTCCTACTATTCAGGGATACACAAAGACCTCAGAAATAGGCAGGATAGAACTAAAGATACTTTACTGTTTCAATTCCTATTTCCTACTTGCCCATTTTTTTCCCTAAATGTGATTTATTTTCCTGAGTGTAATTGAGCCTCTTGTTTGTTGTTGTTATTGTTGTTGTTATTAGGTGCCATCAAATTGAGTCTGCCTCATAGCGACCCTATGTATGACAGAACAAAACACTACGAACACTGTGCTCTTCACATGATCTTTTTATGTTTTAGCCCATTGTTGCAGCCACTCTGTTTCTTCTCATTCCGAGTCATGTGATATCAGCAAATAGAGGTATAATGGGTTTTACTTTATTTCTGTCATTAAGATCAACTCTACTTTGAGGAGGCAACTCTTTTCCTCTCATCTATTGAATGCTTTCCAGCCTAGGGGCCCATTTTCTGGCACTATATTTGTAGCAGTATATAGACAAGGAAGTACCAGAATATCTTCAGAAGAGAGCATGGAACCGGGGACATCATTGTTCATGTCATATGGATACCAGCTGAAATCAGAGAATACCAGAAGATGTCAATCTATGTTTTATTGACAATGCAAAAGCATTTGACTATGTGGATTACAATAAATTATGGATGACATTGCAAAGAATGGTAATACCAGAGCACTTCATTGAGGAATCTGTGCATTGACCAGGAGGCAGTCATTTGAACAGAACAAGGAATCTCCGCCTGGTTTAAAGTCAAGAAAGGTGTTCATCAGGGCAGTATCCTTTAGCATTGTACCTCTTCAATGGGTATGCTGAGAAAATACTCTGAGAGGCTGGAATTCATGAAGAAGAATACAGTATCATGATTGGAGGAAGACTCATTAACAACCTACATTGTGCAGGTGACATAACTCTACTTGCTGAAAGCAAAGAAGATTTGAAACATTTACTGATGAAGTTCAAAGAACACAGCCTTCAGTATGGATTGTGCCTCAACATCAGCAAAACAAAAATCCTTACTACTGGGTCAGTACACAGCTTTATGATAAATACAGAAAAGATTGAGATTGTCTTAAGATTTTACTTTACTTGGTTTTATGATCAATACCCATGGAAGCAGCAGTCAAGAGATAAAAAGCATTGCATTGCACTGGGAAAAGCTGTTGCAAAGGACCTCTTTAAAGTGCTGAAAAGTAAAGATGTCACATTGAAAACAAGGGTGTGCCTGACTTATGCCATGGTATTTTCAGCCACATGATACAGTTTTGAAAGCTGGACATTAATAAGGTAGATAGGAAAAGAATTGATACTTTTGAATTATGGTGCTGGAAATGAATATTGAATATACAATGGACTGCCAAAAGAACCAACAGATCTGTCCTGGAAGTGCAACCAGAGTACTCCTTGGAAGCTAGGATGGCTAGACTGCAACTGACGTACTTTGGACATGTTGTCAGAAGGGACCCATCCCCGGAGAAGGACATCATGTTTGGGAGAGTGACTAGTCAACAACAACAACAAAAACAACAAAAAAGGAAGACTCTAAACTAGATGGTGTGAAACAGTGACTGCAACAATGGTCTTAAACATAAAAATGATCCTGTGCCTGGCAGAGAATTGAAGAGTGTTTTGTTCTGTTACACATAACAGTTGCTGTGAGTCGGACCGGACTTGAGGGCACCTAACAACAACAATGTATTTAACAGGGCTTCTCTGCTATTTATAGGATTTTCAATGGCTGATTGTTTTGGGAGTGGGTTGCCAGGTCCTACTCCCTTGTCAGTCTTAGTCTGGAAGCTATATTAGTCTGAAACAGTGCTACCCCAGGGGTAGCACTGCTGGTATCTGAGATAATGGTACTGCAATAATATTCTACCACACCTGACAAGTCTATTCTCAAAATTATGAACATAGTCATCCTTATATATGTCCTCTTATGGATCTATACAAAAATTTCCTTAGGCTTATTTTTAGGAATATCATTTCTAGTTCATGTTTGTAGGTGTCCTTGAGTCGAGTATAACTAATAATGACTGTGTAAAACAGAATGTAACATTTCCCAATTCACTGCCATGCACATGATATTTTTTGTGTTTAAGCCCATTTTTGCAGACACTGTATAATCTATCCAGTTGAGGGTCTTCCTTCTGTTCATTAACCTGCTACTCTCCCAAATGTGATGTGCTTCTCCACAGATTAGTCCTTCCTGACAACATGTCAAAAATACATCAGGCAAAGTGTAGCCATCCTTGCTTGCAAGGAGCACTATGGTTGCACTTCTAGGACAGATCTGTTGGTTCCTTTGGCAGTCCAGGGTATATTCAATATTTGCCTCATGCACCATAATTCAAAAGCATCAATACCTTTCCTGTCTCCCTTATTCAATGTCCAGCTTTCACAAGCTTATAATGCAGCAGAAAATACCATAACATGAGTCCATAACATGAGTCGAGCACACCTTTGTCTTCATTGTGACATCTTTAGTTTTCAACACTTTAAAGAGGTCTTTTGCAACAGCTTTTCCTAATGCAATGCATCTTGATTTCTTGATTTCTGCTTCCATGGGTGTTGATAGTAGAACCAAGTAAAGCAAAATCTTAGACCACCTCAATCTTTTCTCTATATCATGAAGTTGCATAATGACCCAGTAGTAAAGATTTTTGTTTTGTTGATGTTGGGGTACAATCCATACTGAAGGCTTTGTTCTTCAATCTTCATCAGTAAATATTTCAAATCCTCCTCACTTTCAGAGAGCAGAGTTGTGTCTTCTGCATAATGCAGGTTGCTAATGAGTTTTCCTCCAAACATGTTGCCGCATTCTTCATAAAATCCAGGTTCTAGGATTTGTTCATCATACAGATTGAAGAGGTATGGTGAAAGGATACAGCCCTGCCACACACATTTCTTGACTTTAAACCAGGCCATGTTTCCTTGTTCTGTCTGAATGATTACCTCCTAGCCGATGTACAGATTCCTTATGAGTACAACTAAGTCCCATTCTTCACAATGTTATCCATAATTTATTGTGATCCACACAGTCAAATGCCTTTGTGTAGTCAAAAAACATAGACATCTTTTTGGTGTTCTCTGCTTTTGGCTAATATCTGTCTGACATCAGCAGTGATGTCCCTCGCTCCACACCCTTTTTTGAATCTGACTTTATTTTCTGGCAGCTCCTTGTTTATATACTGCTGCAGTTGCTTTTAAATGATCTTTAGCAAAATTTTTCTTGCATGTGAAAGTAGTGATATCATTCAGTAATTTCCACATTTGGTTGTAACCCCTTTCTTGGGAGTAAGCACAAATACGAATCTATTCCAGTCAATTGGCCAGTAACTGTGTTCCAGATCTCTTGGCCTAAGCAAGTGAGCACCCCCAGTCCTGCATCTGTTGGTTGAAACGTCTCTATTGGTATTCTGTCAATTCCAGGAGCCTTGTGTTTTGCCAATTCTTTCAAGGCAGCTTCTATCTCATCCTTCAGTACCATTGGTTCCTTATCATATGCAACCTATTAAAATGGTTGACCATCCACTATTTTTTTTTGTATAATGACTCTGTGTCTTCTTTACATCTTCTTTTGATGTTTCCTGCATCGTTTAATATTTTCCCTCTAGATTCGTTCACTTTTGGCACTTGAGGCTTGACTTTTTCTTCAATTCTTTAATCTTGAGAAAAACAGATAATGTTCTTCCCTTTTTGTTTTCTCTCTCCAGCTTTTTGCACATATTTTTATAATATTTGGCTTTGTCTTCCTGAACTGCCCTTTGAAATCTTCAGTTCCTTAACTTTGTCATGTCTTCCTTTTACTTTAGCTGCTCATGAGAGCAAATTTCAGAGGCTGTTTTGACATGCAATTTGATCTTTTCTTGTTTTCCTGTCTTTTTAATAACCTTTTGCTTTCCTCATAAATGATGTCTTTGATGTCATGCCCCAGCTTGTCTGGTTTTCCGTTCATTAGTGTCTAACTCATCAAATCTGTAGAGGTGATCTCTGAACTCAGGTAGAGTATACTCAAGGTCATACCTTGGCTCTCATATACTTGTTCTAATTTTCTTCAGTTTCAGTTTGCACCTGCACATGAGCAGTTGATGGTCTGATACAAAATCAGCATCTGATCTTGTTCTGAATTTTGATAATGAGCTTTTCCATCATCTTTTTCCACAAATATAATCAATTTGGTTCTTGTATGTTCCATCTGGTGAATCCCATGTAGGTCATAGGTTATATATTTTTACTTTAAATAAGTTGTGCCACATTGCTTTCCTGAGTGGACCTACCTAAGTGTTAATGGCAAAAGACCACCAAGTGCTACAATCTTTCCTCACATGGCATTATCTAGCTTTCTGGAGTTTTTTTGCCAGTCCTATAGGCTTAAACCAATAGCTTATTTTAAGTTTGATTGCTTTCATTAGAAAGGTTTGAGCATCCCATCATGGTTGTATTCATCTGTGATTTTCTCTCACACAACTTGACTATTCTTAGGCTGTTTTTCGATTAGGGCTTCTTTTACTTACTGAGTTGTGGGACGTCTTTGTATATTCCAAATAATAATTTTTTGTTAGTTTTAAATATTACACATACTTTCTCCCATACTGTTAGTAACTTTTAAATATTTTTTTCTGTTCCCAAATCCAAGGTATTCTGTATTCTCTCCTAATAATTTTTTACCTCTTACATATAGATATATTTAGACTCTAGTTTTGTATATAGTGTTAGGAAGGAATATGGTTTTATCTTTCTCCATGTAGTGTTTCTTTTCCCCCTAACATATCCAATCTTTAAACCAGGCCATGTTTCCTTGTTCTGTTTGAATGACTGCCTCCTGGTCGATGTACAGATTCCTCGTGAGTACAACTAAGTCCCATTCTTCACATATCCAACACATAATCTTATCTTACGTCCATCAGTTTGTAGTGGTATATTTATGAAATATTAGGTTCCCACTAATATGTGAATCTGCCTTTAAGCCCCAGTCTTTTGCACTGCTCAATTTATCTTTTGCAGTAATACCTAATTGAGCAAATCATTTCCTGTCTATTCTTTTTTAAGATTAATTTAATTATTTGTGTGGCTTATTCTTCTGTTTGAATTTACAGTAAGTTCATTGAAGAATCCACTTTGAAATTGAATTTATAGGTTAATTTGAGAGGTAGTTGCTGTCTTTGTAGTACAGTCATTGCTCCATCCAAGAGTATTGATGTCTCTTCATTTCCATACTAGTCGAGTTTCTAATGCTAAAACAAAATACCTGATACTGTGTAATTTCTAAAGAAAAGGAATTTATTTCAATAGAGGAATCTGGGAAGTCCAAGAACATTGTACTGGCTTCTCTTTAGCATCTACTGAGGGCCTTCCTATTTGGTCATGGCATAGTGGGTGGTATTACATGATGAAACAAAGCAAGATAGCCTGAGAGAGCTTGATAACAAGGCTGTTCCCTTGATAACTCATTAATCCATCAGTCTGTGAAGGAGTTAATCCATTCACAAGAGCAGAGCCCTCTTGATCCTCCCACCTCCCAAAAGCCCTACCTCTTAAACACCATTAACATAGGACTTTGGGAATTAACTTTCTAACATATTAAATTTGGAGGACACATTCAAACCACAGTAATTTCCTTCAATTACCTTCTACATCCTTTAGGAGAGTTATAAAATTTTCTCTCTGAAGGTCTTGTATATATGCTTGGTTGAAGTAGTTTCAAGATGCTATATAGTTTTTGTTGCCACTGTCAGTGGCATTTTTATTATACACTCTAAGTGATTATTTCAAGTATAGAAAAATGCTATCGATTTTTGTAGGTTGATCTATCTGGTATCCTTGGCTGAATTCTGTTCGTATTAGTTCTAACAGTTTACTGATTCCTCTTTTTTTTGTGTTTTTTTTTTCTAAGTAGATGATTATCTTCTCTGTAAATGATGCCACATTTTTTTTGCATCTACATTTCATAAACGAAATGGACCTAAATTTTTTTCTTAACTTGTCTTTATTTTACTTGAGAATCAAGATTATACTACCCTCATGAAATGACCTCAGTAACCTTCATGTTTTTCTCCAGTAACTAGAATCAACTGGATGAGGTAGTAATTGATTGTTTCTTAGCAATTTAGTAGAACTTACCTAAAAATTCATTTGGGACTGAGATATTTTTGTGGGGGAAATATTTGCCTGTTGTTACCATTTTACTTTTTCTTGGAATTTTTTAAATTTATGTAAGTTTTCTAACTTATTAGTGTATTGTTTTCCATAAAACTCATCTATTTTTTTTCCTTTTTGTCATATATTTTAATTGTATTTCTCTTTTTTTATCTAAGATTTATCCTGTTAACCTTTGTGAAGAGTCAAATTCTGATTTGTTAATCTTTTCTTTTTCTCTGTCTCTGTCTTTCTCTCTGTGGGGGTGTATGTGTGTGTCTGGGAGAGGATTTTCTACTTATCAGTTTTTATTCTTACCTTTATTATTTCCTTTATTTATCTGTTATTTTGCTATTTCCATTACATTGAATGCTTAGCTAATTTACCTTTATTCCTTCTTATTTCATGATTATATATAAAGCTATATATCACCTTCTTAGTTCTTCATCTGTGTCCCACAAATTTTCATTTGTTGTGTTTTTATTATCATTCATTTAAAAATATTTAAATTCCTTTAGATTTCCTATTAACTAGAGTTAATTTAGTAATGTGCTATTTTGTTTTCAACCCTATGCTAATTTTTGGTTATCTTTTTGTTATTAATTTCTAACATTACTGTGTTATAACTAGGGATCATAGAAAGTATAATATTGAGCCTTTGGGATTTATTGATGCTTCATTACAATCAAAATCATAGTTTTTTTGGAAATGTTATCTCTGTTATCTTGAAAGATTCTGCTGTGTTGAATATAGAGTTCTATGCTATATATCTGAAATAGCTTGACCTTTTTAGTAATAATGTGCAAGTGTTCCTTATCACTACTTAATATTTTTGTCTGCTTGATCTATCAGTTCCTAAAAAGAATGTTAAAATATCCAAGTGTACTTGTTTATTTTCTCTCTGCAATTCTAATAGTTGCTTAATATATTTTGAAGTTGTATTGTAAGATATATACATGTTTAAGATATATATATCTTCTTGTCCTATTGTTCTTTGTCATATAAATTCTATTTTGTTCAATAGTAAGAACGTTACCCCAGCTTTATTTTGGTTCATAGTTGCCTGTTGTATCTTTTTCTATTCTATTATTTTCAACTTGTGTGTTTTTATTTTTAAGTGCATCAATTGTAGCATGAATATTTTTGAATCTTTTGTTTTAATTCAGTATGTAAGCCTGTCTTTTAATTAGGAAGTTTCATTCATGTACATTTATTGTAATTATGGGAGAAAGATGTGGCAATCCATTCCCGAAGCAATCCTGAAACAATTAGCCACTGAAAACCCTATGAAGATCTTTGAGTTGGAGCCAACTCAGTGACATCTAACAACAACACTATTATATTGGAACTTAAGTCTAGCACTTCATCTTACACTCTCCATTTATAGTACTTTCCTTTTGTTTTTTGTTCTTCCCCTTTCCTATTTTAATCTATTCTTGCCCGGTGTTTTAAGATCTAGTCTCATGTTATTCACAATTCTTAATGTTTTAACACATTCAATAACTGCACCTTCCCTCCAACAGAGTTAATTACTTATGCATGTTCATAGACTTTAAATATTTTCCACCCACACCTATATAATCATGTAAAGATTGTCTAGAATTTTGATCTTTTCTAAATTATATGTTCCCTATCACCTTTATACTTTTCCCAGGGCTGATTTAGGAGAAAGAAATATAGATCATACAAGTTTGTCATCTTGGCAGAAGTGTAAAGACTCAAAGAAGGTTTTGTAGCATATCGACAGTATTTACCTTGCTTCAAATTGTCCCACTTCAATTGTGAGTGGTGAGTTGACAACTACATTTTCCCCCCCAAAATAACAGGTAGAAAATGTGAAATTACTGGATCGTTATGTGGATAAGAAACCAGCTAATGGGATTCTATATCTAACTGCAACCCATTTGATCTATGTGGAATCTTCTGATGCAGCCCGGAAAGAAACATGGGTATGTTCTTGAGAAGAAATATCAGAGTTCTTAAAGAGTTGAACATATATATCTTCTATATGATGGTTTCTTGCACTTTCAGGTAGCATTATTAATTCAATTGCTATAAAACTTTTTCTTCAAAGAGCCCATTCTGAGAATCTTTTGATAGTCAATCTTCGGACTGCTCTTTCCTCAAGTTATTGACTCTAGTCATGTTAGACTACACTGAAATGTGTCTTGAATTTTAGCTCAATTATTTTTGGGTAGAATAGCCATTTCATTTTCTTTTTTCTTTTCTTTTTTGTTTTTTGTAGTGTTGGAAATTAAACCCAGGGCCTTGCACATGCTAGGCCAGTACTCCACCACTAAGCTGCATCCCCAGTCCTTTGTTTTGTGAGACAGTCTCACTGTATAGCCCAGGCTGGCTTCAAACTCACCATCCTCCTGCTTCTGCCTCCTGAGTGCTGGGATTACAGGTATGTGCCACCAGGCCCAGCTTCTGCTCATTTTCTGAACCTAGTTAGTTGGTAAACATCCTGAAATAATTTAAAAGCCTTGCTACCCAGAAAATGCAGCCCAAGAACCAACAGCATCCATAATATCTAGGGCTTGTTAAAAATGCAGAATCTCAAGCCTAAGGTTTTGAGTTTCTAAAATGTGCACAGATAATATTAGTGCTGAGTGCCCTGGACTATGCCTTGGACAACACTAATTTAAATTGTGTCTGTGAAATCCTAAGGCAGGATTTCATCTGCCTGTGTGTATGTATAGATGAATGCATGTGTGTGTTTCTTGTTGTACATTTAAGCAATGTTTTCAAATCACTTTAGCACCCTTAATATTACTTTATGCCTTTCCTCTCCTAAAGTGGCATTATAATTTAATCTTAATTCATCATCTGCCAGATTCATGTTTAGATCTCTTCATTTATAACAAGTACAACATGTTTTTTATATATATATATATATATATATATTTTATATACACACATATATATACATATACATATATATACATACACACATATACACACACACATATATATGTATGTATGCATGTATGTGTATGTGTATGTGTGTGTGTGTGTGTGTGTATATATATATATATATATATATAGTGTGGTATAGTGATTAAGATCTCAGATTTTAGAACCAGTCTGCTCAGGTTGAAATTTCAACTTCAACATTTACTACTTTTGTAACCTTGGGCAAGTTATTTAACTTCTGCGTGCCTAATGTCCCTTACCTATAAATAGCAATAGTAGTAGTAGTAGTAGTAGTAGTAATGATAATAATAATAATAATAATAATAATAATAATACCTTGATTCATTTTAAAAATTCAAGGTATAAGAATTATATTGTTTGTCCAGGCACAGTGGTACATGCCTGTAATCCCAGTGACTTAGGAGATGAAGGCAGGAGAATTGCAAGTTTGAGGTCAGAGGCAGCCTGCATATAACTTAGCAAGATCCTATCTCAAGGTAAAAAATAAAAAAGTAGCTGGGCATGCAGCTTGGTGGTAGACCACTTGCAAAGTATGAGTGAGGCCCTGGGTTCAGCCACCTAGTACCGAAAAAAGATTTATAAAGTTAATGTTTGTAAGTGCTTAAAACAGTACCTGGGGTATAATAAACACTATTATAGAAGTATAGAATAAATTGAATTGAGTATACATAGGAAAGAACTATCTTAGTACTTTTTGAAAAACCCATGAACTTGCTCATATGAGATTGTATCTTCCTCCCTATGCTGTGGTGAAAAGAATCCCAAAATATGAATCTGAAGAGCTGGTTATAGCTGGATTTGATACTAACTGGTTATGTTACCTTGCACAAGTGATTCTCCCCCTCTGAGTTTGTTTCCTCATCTGCAAAATGAGATGGTTAGATTACATAAGTAGTAAGTACTCTTCCATTTCTAATAGTTTAGGACCAATATTTTAGTAATGTGCCATGGTCCTGTCTTTCTATTTACCTATATTTATAGACA
Source organism: Pedetes capensis (assembly GCA_007922755.1). Lineage (NCBI taxonomy): Eukaryota > Metazoa > Chordata > Mammalia > Rodentia > Pedetidae > Pedetes > Pedetes capensis. The sequence goes on along the minus strand of VMDO01012217.1, from coordinate 14,908 downwards.
GTTTACATGTCCCCAGATTTGTTCAAACCCAGTGTAGAGGATATGGAAGGGAGAACTTAAATTATGTAGTTTACCATATCAAAGGAGCCTTACTTACCCAATTAGTATTATTAATGAAGTTCTTCCTAGCATTAGTCTGCATTTCTTTCCCAATTTCACTATAATTGTTTGCTTGACCTCTTATCTTGATGATCAGTGTTTTGCTACCCAAACACATGTCTGGTAGGGTTTTGATTTTCTTGGGGTTTAATATATTAATTCCTATTACATTATCAGGAGGGTATTTTTTTGGGGGGGGCGGGGGGAGGTTGGCTCTCCAAAACTGCCATGGCAGGAATTGAGTTTGAAAATTTCTTCTTGGAATATATGAATGATCTCCATGTCTGCCCCATTCTTTTGGAGGGATTAAAAGATTTCATGGAAGAGAGAACTATTCCAAGTGAATTAAGGACTGCAACATTGCAGAAGTAAGGAAAAAAAAGGCAGGGTTTATTGGAAGACCATTCCAGACACAGAACAAGGAGTCCGGAGAATGGAAAGAGGACATCCAGGCTCTATTGTTGCAGGAAGCGTCAGAGACATGGATAGGAGGAGAACATCGAAGGCTGAAACATAAAACCATGATTCTATGGCTTTTTGAATCTATAAAAGGAAAATTGTTTTATTTAGACACATTTTCTTTTACCAGTTCCCTTTCTCTTTTTTTTTTTTTTTTTTTTCTGTTTTTGCTGGCACTGACTGACACAGGAGTAATCATCCTACATTCTTTGCTATTATTAGAATCTAAATGTGGCATAGTATTTTTGGCTATTTCAAGTTAAATCCTAATTCCAGACCTAGAGTTGTTAGAATTCCTAGAAAAAGAACTCTGGACCTAGAGTTAGACTCCTATGGTTCAAATCCTACTCGTGCCACATCTTAGCTCTGTGACCTCCAATGAGGAATTCACTTCTCAGAGCTTTCATGTCTTCATTCCTAAAATAGGGTGATTATACCTCAAAAATCTTTTATAGGGATTAATTAGCTAATAGTCATGGACTACCTTGTGAGTAATAAAGGACACTAATGATCATTAATTGTTATACTAATTAGTAATTTGGTAGAATAAAAAATTCTGTTATACACTAGGACAATTATTCTGTGATTTTTAAACTCGGTGGATGCTGGAAATCATCTATTCTGAGCTCATCCACTAAACCTATTAATCTTCTATCTCTAAGACAGAGAAGTTTTCTAACATTATTATTTGCTTCTCATTATTTCACCATTATTAGCTTTCTATTTAAGAGAACTTCCATTGTGTCTTCCAAAGGATGGTTGTAGGCTGTAGATGTGATTATGTCTCTTGGTGGTGCTGTTATCATTACTGAGAGTCAAGCACACTGATAGTGATAGAGCAAGTACACATCTATATTCTTATTCTGCTTCTTTTCTGTTTTGCAGATTGCACTCCATCACATTGCCAGCATGGAGAAGTTGCCCATCACTAATATGGGCTGTCCCCTGATCCTCCGCTGTAAGAACTTCCGGGTAGCCCACTTTGTTTTAGACTGTGACCTTGTGTGCCATGAGGTTTATATCTCCTTGCTCAAGCTTTCTCAGCCAGGTAGTTATGATAGCATTTTTATTTAAAACTATTTTTTTCTAGACTGGCATAATGGAAAGATCACAGGTTGTAGATGTAAGTTTGGATCCGGGCACTGCCACTTACCAGATCTGTGGTTTTGGGGCAAGTTATGTAGCTTCCAAATTCAGCTTACTCACTTGTACAAAAGTAGGGAGAGTAAAAGCTCCCCAACCAGGTTGTTGTGAGGCTCAAATACACTTGTGTGTTTTACTATGTACTTAGTATATTTCCTTCTCATTTCCTGTTGTCCTGTAGGCTTTATGTTTGGCTCACTGTTCCGACATCTACCTTCAGTTCTAATTAGAAGACTTGGGTAGTTTATCAGAGTCCTTAATAATGCAGCTATTCCTATTTCTTCCAGATTCACCTTCTTAATCCTTGATCCTTACTCCTAGGCAGCTAACTTCCTCTGAATTTTAGTCTTTGGGATTTCCAGGCTCTTAAGTTTTTCCTCCCATTTTATTCTTCTCTTTCCCCAGAATAATTCCTCAGTATTTGCTTACATTTTATTGTCAGATTTACCTGCCAGGCAGCCCAACACTTTACAAGTCACTGATAGGCTCCATTCATTTCTGCAAAAGTTGTTGCCACATAAACTGGTCAAATGTGTATTGATTGCATGTTGCATCTTGTGAAGGAGGCAGGACTGACAGAGAGAATAGTAGAAACGACTATCAGCCAGAAGTTGGTGTTGGTCTGGCAAGTAGAATGTAAGAACATTGTTAATGTTGTGCAACTTGTTACAATAAGCAGTACAATTAGGACCTGGAAGTCCAGTTAAAACTTTCGGTAAGGCCTGCTTTCCTATCATGTGAAAACCTGAAGTGTCAGTTCAGTCTATTCTTCAGCATTCTTTTTTATAGCAAGCCAGGCAGAAAGTTCCCACTTTGTATTGGTATCACAAAAAGTTAAAATACTTTTAAAAGGAAAATCCAAAGCAATATTCCATATCTTATTCCTTATATAAAAGCATGGACATGCACAAAACATTGTCCTTTTCTGTGTTTTTTGGGCAAATATTCCTTTTAGATAAGGAAATCTTTGTTTGCATTATTTGGTCATCTTTAAGTTTCACTTATCATTACTTTGTGTGTATGCCTCTCTTCTCTAGCATTACCTGAAGATCTTTATGCTTTTTCTTATAATCCCAAATCCTCAAAAGAGATGAGGGAAAATGGATGGAAACTGATCAACCCAATATCAGATTTTGGGCGAATGGGAATACCCAACAGATACTGGACCATAACAGATGCCAACAGAAACTATGAGGTAATTTTATGATTGCTCTTATCCTTTAGGTACATTTAATTAAAATGGCAGAGTCTCAACAAACCAGGTGTTAAAAAAAGAAAGGAAATCCCTTATAATCTCTGCTTTTCTTTTAACATCCAGCCATTCAGAAAGCATTTATTGGGTACCTAGTTTACTCAAGGCACTGAGTCAGAGATCTCATGGTCTAAAGCAGGATGTCCAACCTTTTGGCTTCCCTGGACCACACTGAGAGAAGAGTTGTTATCTTGGGCTGCATATAAATTATATAATATAATTAGTACATATACATAATAAGAGAGGTCATGAAGAAAATAAAGGCTAAAAAACATATGCTAAAAGATTTTGTGGGGCTGCATTACTAGCCATCCTGGGCTGCCATGTGGCGAGTGAGCAACAAGCTGGCCAGCCCTGAGCTAAGGCATAGAGTGCTGTGGGATCATAGATGAGAGATATGAAAGTCAGCCTAGGAAACCAGAAACAGCCTGATGCTTTGGAGTATTGCCTTGTGAAGGAAGTCTATCTTAGTTTATGCAAGAGTAAAAGGAAGATGTTAAAGAAATGAAGCCAAATCATGAAGGGTTTCATGGCCAAATTAAGAAATTTAAACATTACATTATCCTGAAGACAGTTGGGGAGCCACAGGAATATTTTGAACTGGAAAGGAACATGCGTGTATTTGTATTTTAGAAAGATAACCTTGTTATTAGTATGGATAATTGGTTTTCTGGAGCTAAGTATGCAGGAGAATTATATATGAAGTGACAACAACCGGAACTAAGGCAGTGAGAGAGGAAAAGGTGAATTCAGAAGCTATTTAGGCTATAGAATTGAAAGAATCTGGTGACAAATTAAATGTGGCTGGAAAAAGGAGGAGTTCAGTGTACATCCTGATTTCCTGTTCTTTGGCTTTGGTAACCAAGTGAGTAGTGGTTATGTTAACCAAGATGAGGACCGCAGAAAGAGGGACAGTGTCTTAGTTTTAGAGGTGAATTCAAACTGATGCAAAAGATGTCAAGTATTTGATATCAAGCATTTGGTTCTGAATTTTGAGAAAGAAGCCAGGTGCAATGGTACATGCCTGTAATCCCAGCTACTTGGGAGGCTAAGGCAAGAAAATTGCAAGTTCAAGACTAGAGGCAGCCTGTACAACTTAGGACCTGTCTCAAAATTTTAAAAAGGAGGTAATGGGGGTATGACTCAGGGACATAGCACTTGCTTAGCATGCACAAGGCCTTGGTTTCAACCCCTAATACTGCAAAAAAACCATATAACCTTTCGGCTGAATATAGAGGTTTAGGATTGTGTTGAGGGTCTCAAAGACCATCCCTCAGGGTCTATGATTAGGAGGACTCCGAACTTGATGCATAGTCAAATTTATGATTATGATTAATTACAGTGAAAGTATACAAAGCAAAATCAGCAAAGGGAAAAGGAATTTGAGGTAAATTCTGGAGAAGACCAGGTGTGAGCTTCTAGAGCCCACTCCCAGGGGAGTCACACAGAACATGCTTAATTCCTGTAGCACTAAATTATGATGTAGACACGTGTGAAATGTTGTCTACCAGAACAGCTTATTAGAAACTCAGTAGTTTTTTGAGGGGGTTGCTCATGTGGACACCTTCTGCCTAATGTATACCAAAATTCCAGATGTCCAGAAGGAAAGCCAGTGTTTGGCATAAGCCACGTTGGTTGTACAAACAGTTTTGGTGCAGTGATCCACTCTTACCAGTTAGAGAATGCTAGACACCCTCCTGAAATCCACATTCCCAGGCACTAGTCAAGGGTCAGCTTTGCAAGTAGTACTTTCTGAAGATAGCAGTCAGGTGTGCTCTGGTAATTTTTCAGGGTCATTGATATTTAAATAATACCCTTGAATTGTTGGATCTTTAAATTATTTCAATCTTTTTATTATCATAATATGTCAATTGCTTTGAGTATCACAACTTTGAGTACTATGTATGAGGATTGATGAGTTGTCACTTAGGAGGCCCATCTGTTAAGGGGCTTGTTAGGATTAAGCCTGACAGGAATGAGTAGAGATGGGGGTGAATTCTCTGTAGCTCAAATGTTGTTGTTGTTACGTTCCATCAAGTTAGGTCCAACTCATAGTGACCCTATGTACAACAGAATAAAAGACTCCCCGACACTGTGCCATATGCAGCACTATCGTCAGTGCTTCTCTGTGCTGTGTTTTCATGGGGGATTGTTTTGGGAGTGGGTTGCCAGGTCCTTCTCCCTAGCCTGCAGCACTTGTTGTTCCCAGGCAGTCTCCCATCCCAGGACTAACCAGGAGTGACCCTGCTTAGCTTCTGAGATCAGGCGGCATCGGGTGCCAGGGTGCTGTGGCTGCAGTTGCACCTCAAATATATATATAAATCTCCTGAATGAGGTTTGAAATATCCATATTGGCCATCTGAGCCAATGAGCAGCTTTATTTATTTCTCTTTGTGTGACCTGCTTCTTGAAAGTCTAAGTCTGGGTAAAGGGATGGGTGGAGAACTTCTTTTTCAAATGGTCTGCGTTCTGGGATCATTGACTTTAATCATAGTTACCTGGAACTTATTTTCAGCACTGGGGAGTTGAACCCAGGACCTCACATATGCTAGGCAAGTACTAGCTATACTAGGTAGTACTAGGCTACACTAAGTGTAGCCCCAGCTCCTACTTTATATTTGAGACAGTCTCGCTGAGTTGCACAGGCTGCCTCTGGCTTTGAACTCCTGATACTCCTGCCTCAGCCTCCTGAGTTGCTATGGTGCCCAGCACATGGACCATTCTGTCTGATCTACCTTGAAGTTCTTTTTGGCTTTTTAAGTTTTTAAAATTTTTTGATCTGTTGTCAAATGTTTAGAGGTGTTCTTTGGAAAATGATGATAGTTAATTTTGCAATGTCAAGTATGTGGTGTTATATTTTGTCACTGTTTCCCTGGAAATATATATTTTGTTAACCCCTGATCCATTTGAGAAAATGTGTGAGTCTTTTTATAGAGTCAATCATACCTAAAATGTCAACGCCTTCACCCCCACACTTATGTTTTAAAAGCCCTTCAGATATGCATAGTAAGCACCCATTGTGCAGTGTATGAAAGAGTAAATCATATTTACTCCTCCTATTCCATCTAATTTATAATTGAGCTGATTTAATTTACTTGTTTACTGTCTCTATTGTTTGCTCTAATAGGCAAACATAAGCATTTCAAAGTAAGGTTATATGTGTATTTCTGCCTCTAAGTTTAGTTATTTTAAAAGTACATTTTGTTCTTGTGTGTCTCAATACCTTCCTTTCTGGAAAATAATAGCATACTTGGAAAGGCTTTTATGCCAAGGGTATTTTTGTTCCTATTACTGAAGAGTAGATGATTCTGGATGATACATACCAGCCAGCTAATGCTTGAGTGACTATTAATTCCAGCCTGTTGCTAGCAAGTAAAAAGTGGAAAAAAAACGAATTTATTTTCTTTTAGATATGCAGTTCCTACCCTCCTGAAATAGTGGTTCCTAAATCTGTTACCTTGGGAACTGTGGTTGGAAGTTCAAAGTTCAGAAGTAAAGAACGTGTCCCTGTGCTCTCCTACCTCTACAAAGAGAACAACGTGAGTTAAGCAGACTTCTCTAATAAGAACTAACCTTGCCTCTACAGGTTCCACCCTGACACTTAGTAGCTGTGTGATTTCAAGCAAGTTATTTCAATTCTCTGAACTTCAGTACATCTGAGCATTTTTGAGGGGGTCACATGAGGGGAATATATATGGATACCTTGTAAATTGTAAAATGTCATGCACATTAAGTGACATTTTTGTGTGTTCATTTATTTCTTTTCTGTGGGTTCCAATTTGGTGGGAAGTTGCAGAATGGAAAGGAGTTAGTTGTATGAGAGTATATTCAAGGACTGTGATTTTCCACTAGAATGTAAATACCCATGATTCTTTTTGTTTTTCAATAATTTAAGGTAGTAGGAAGAAAGCCGTCAACTCCTCTGTGTTTGTATCCCCTTACATAGGAAGTGGCAATAGTTCTCACCTCTTATTGTCACTATGAGCTCTGGGGTTAGACAAATGGTCAAGTCCTCAAATGAACAGATGCTAAAGAATATAATACATTTTGGTGTCTTTATATCTAACTGAGTGAACAGATTCCTTTAAAACTATACCAAAGTGTAATGAAGTCTATTACCTAATCATTACCAGACATACCTATGCAATGCCTGTGTTGCTTTTATGTTGAAATGGCTTGGGATATATCAGCCCTCTGATTTGGCATTAACTCCTGGAGGTAGTGAACCCTAACCTCTGAATCTCTAGATATTTGCTGTATCTTGAGTTCTCTTGCCACTGAAAATCTCTGGTTTATGTGTGTGTTATTACTGGGACTATAAAAAGTAGAGAAATTACAGAAAAATAACCAGACCATTATGGATCAAGATTAGAATTTTATGAAAGAAGGACTCGAGATGTGATTTGTGTGTATGTGTGTGTGTGTGGTCTGATTTGCCAAGACTGGATTGAGAATCAACCACATCCCCACAGGAGGCTGGAAGCTGATCCCAATGTCAGTGGAGTGGCCTGGTTTTGAAGCCATATCTACCTTTGCTTTGGACACTGTCTTGAGATGGTCTGTCCTCTCCCTCTAACTCATGAAACCTGGAGTCGAGGAAGTTCTTTTTTGTCTTTATCTTTGTTTTGGTTTTTTTGCAGTACTAGGGGACTAAGTCCAGGGCATACTTTTGCAACCACTCTACAACTGTGATGCACCTCCAGCTCCTTTTTAATTTTTTTTTTAATCTTGAGACGGGGTCTTGCTAAGTTATGCAGGCTATCTCTGGTCTCGAAACCGATTTTCCTGCTTCGGCCTCCCGAGTCACTGGGATTACAGGTGTGAACCACCTCGCCTGGCTAGGGAGATTTTTGGTCACTTGTGGTTATGAGGACTCAACTGACACACTGTTTTCTTATAGGCTGCCATTTGCCGCTGTAGCCAGCCTCTGTCTGGATTTTATACTCGCTGTGTAGATGATGAGCTTCTGCTACAGGCTATTAGCCAAACCAACCCTGGGAACCAATTTATGTATGTTGTAGACACAAGACCAAAGGTATCTACCAATGACTTCTTTGATATTCCTACCTCTTGCAATCCCTGCTCCCCACATGTTGAGACTTGTAGTGTTATTGGAAAAGTTAGATTGTATATGTGGATTTATTGTGTCAGATATCATATAAAATAATTTGATGAAGCCATTTGGCATACCTTTTGTAAACCTGTCACCATCAAATGAGGCTACAAGAAAAATTTCACACAACCTAATTTTACTACCTCAATGTGATATCATGAGTTAAAGGTTCACTGACATCTCTTCATCTTTTTCATTGAATCTGTTTCTTAGCCAAAATATTCAGTAGTCCCCTGCTGTGGACTAAATTTACCATCAAAAAAAGATCTTCAACTAAGACTGCAGTAACTTAGTACTACCAATATCTTTTTGTAAACAATGCTTTAAACCCAAGTTGGCTAGTAATACTTTACTTTCTGAGAAGCAAGGTTTACAAATCTGACTGCTCTAGGATTGACATAAAAATCTTTGACTGGTGTAGTAGTAATGTGTGATGACTAGGTTTCCTTGCTTACTGTTGTTGTTGTTAGGTGCTGTCCAGTTGGTGTCCGACTCACAGCGACCCTATGTATAACAGATGAAACAGTACTGTCAGTGCTTCTCTGCTGTTCATAGATAGGGTTTTCGATGGCTGATTATTTTTTGGGGAAAGGCAGGGAGCAGGTTGCCGGGTCCTTCTCCCAAGCCTATAGCACCTGGTGTTCCCAGGAGTATCCCATCCAAGTAATAACCAGGTCCAATCCTGCTTAGCTTCTGAGATCTGACAGGATCAGATGCCACAGTGGTACTACTACAGGCCCCTTGCTAACTAGTGATTGCTAAATCCATGATTTAGATCTAAGCCTAAGTGGTTGTGGCTTCAAACTTGAGCAACTGGATATGCATGAAGCCAGATAGTGACCTTAGACTGCTGTCTGCCCCATTTTTGTGAGATCTCACTGATTGTTCTGCAGACCTACCTGGGGCAGACTGGTCACAGGAGAGAAAATAATTTTCTTTTCTGTTCAGCCACAATCTTTCAGTTTCTCAGAAGCTTGCTGTCTTGCTTCAGCCATAACTTTGACATTCACAGATTAGAAAGAGTTTAATCAAGCTTGTATCTTACATGAAGACTAAATAATCTTAAAATGGTAGGAAGAAACACACCAAGCTTTTGAAAAATTAAACAATTGATCCCTTTTATTCAAATCCAATAACAGAAAATCTTTTAACAGTTCCCATTTTCCTCTTCAAATGATAAGAAATCAAGTTTCATATGAGTGTGTTGGGGGTGGGAGGCTTGGCAGTGCTAGTAATCAAACTCAGGGCCTTAGCATGCTAGGCAAGCTCTACCACTGAGCTACATACCCAAAAAATTCAAGCATGTATGACAGGTCTAGAAACATATGGAAATTCCAATATTCTGGATGATTAGATCTATATTGTTAGTAGAAACTATATTGTAGTGAAACAATTTTGTTCTTAGGAGTCAGACAAACCTGAGATCAAATCCTGCCTTCAGTCCTTACCCATATTATTCTAGGCAAATTAGTTTCACTGTCTGAACCTGTTTCCTCATGGGGATGATAATAGTACCTACCCTGAGGAGGTATGTTGTAATTGTTGGGTACCTTTGAGTCGAGTCCCACTCATAGAGACCCTCATAGGGTTTTCAATGGCTGATTGTTTCAGGATTGCTTCTGAAATAGATTGCCACCTCCTTCTCCCATTGTTGCAGTCCCAGGGATGGAACTCAAGGCCTCAGAGAGTGCAGAGCAGCACTTTATTAGCTGAGCTTATACCCAGGCCCTTGAGGAGGTATAGTGAGAATTAAATGAAATAATATATATGAAAGATATAACATAGTGTCTAGCACATACCAAGATCTCAGTAAATATTACATTTCTTTTTCACCTAAATGTTAATATGTAGCTGTTCCTCAGATATGCCACATATACTTCCAAAGAATATATACTGGCACAACATTGCTAGCTACCTGCATTCACTAGCCTAACCCATACCTAGGTAGGGAATTCTGTAATTATTGTTTTGTCTGCTGAAACATCATTCATAGCAAATTTCCTTGCTTTTTTCTAGCCTGCTGCTGTTTGTGCTTCCACATGTGTTTCTTTGACATTTATCAGTCATTTAATGAAAGCTCCATGACATCCTCTTTATGATGAAAAATCAAAATTGCTGTCACATTTCTCCCCTTAGCATGGTGACTTTTTTTCTATATGTGTGTTTATATGAATAATTTGTGCTTTGAGGTTTTTGTGCTTCTTTCAATTGATAAAAAAATAATACCCAGCCCACATACATGTTATCGCTACCTTCTGAAATGTACAGTAGTGGGAGATAAGAAAATTCGCCCAGACAACAGAGAATCACTTAATTAATAAGATGATCATTATCATAGAAGGTATGATGGCTACTTTGTAGGGATTGTGTTAATATTACCTTTCTGTAAAACTCATTTATTCCCTATTCTACCCAATATTCTTCATATGACCTAGAGATTCTGTGATTACCATAAACCAAACAGTGTTAAAAAAAAAAACCCTCTTGCTATCTCCATTTCAGTCTTATCAGTAAGAAGGTCATTTATCTTATGCAGTCATTTTAGATATTTAAATTTTTTTTTCTAGAAGGAAAATTAATTGGCCCTAGAATGGCTATTCAAAATTAATTGGAGAATTCTTGGCCTCCTTTCTAGAGCTTCTCAGTTGTAAAGATTTTTGAGCATGTTTCTCAATGTAAAGTACCTTCAGCTGAGAAAGCACTTGTGATAGGCAGATTAAAATTATTTCAGGTTTTCAGATCAGATATCCTCATAGCTGCCATATCCTTCATCTCTTAAGAAGAAGTTTAGTAAAAACAAAAACACTAATCTCCTTCTCTTTCCCTGTATGAGTCTATTACTTGAAGTACCTGATATAAAAACCAGTGAAATTCTCTCCATTCTAGAATGTGCCCTGATTCAACTTCCTTTGAAATGGATAGTATGTAAAACTGTTTAGAATGAGGCACTGAGATTGATGAATCCCATTGTTTCTTTCATTATCTGACCTATGTGTTCTATTATGTCCTGTACTATTACAGCTAAATGCCATGGCCAACCGAGCAGCTGGAAAGGGGTATGAAAATGAAGACAACTATGCCAACATTCGCTTCAGGTTCATGGGCATTGAGAACATACATGTGATGCGGAGCAGCCTGCAGAAACTCTTGGAAGGTACAGGGATTTTACCTTGGCTAGGCCAAAGGCCATAGCTTTGCATTATTATGTAAGCAAAAAAAAAAAATGCCTGTTTGGGGTGGAACATAAAAGCAAGCAGGTGAACAGACAATAAAGTACAAGGCGTTTAACTATAGTATGAATTTAGCTTGCATAGTACTGAATTATAGCACTATTGGTCTGACAGAGGGACTAAGATATTCAGTTTTATAACTTACTTTATAAAGTATATCTGGGTCTAGTTGTGGAAATAATTTCTCTCTCTAAAGTTACAGAAGCTAGTGTTTAAGGGTGGATAGACCAACATAAGTATTAATGAATTTTGGATTCATTCCGTCATCCTCAAGGTAAGAAATCACTTTATCTAATTAGGTATAAAGAGTCAATCTGATGATATCACTGTTGGTGAAGAAGTTGAATTTATATCTCAAAGGAGTAAAACTAATGCCAGACAATCTTGATCATCTGTTATGACTGCTAAATAACTGAGCTCAGACTGGGAGTGAGATGGGATTGGGCTTTACAGGACTCTTGGCTTTAAAACATTTCTCCTCAAACCACTACCCAGGATTCTATGATGTGGTATGGCAACTCAGGAAACTAGTGGAAAACTATCTTCTTTAGTGAACTCCCTATTCTTTCTTTCTTTTCTTCATTTTTGCACTGGTGTAGTCTACCAGGACCTCTCCCCTATATAACCCTTGTCAGATCCTGTCTCCTCAGTCTGCATCCCTTTTAGGATATTGAGTGTCCCTTTTCCTTAGGTCTTTTCCTGCTTTCTTTTTGCCTGGGAATATTCTATTAGAGAAGGGGACTTTGCTTTACACATTTTTAAGGCAAAATATTGCCCTCTGCTGGGTAACCATGATAAAATGCATGCAAATTAACTTAATTTTTTTCAACTTGTTGACACAATACAGGGTCACAGGTAGTGGGTGGAGGTGTAGGAATGGAGACGGATATTAAGGGCCTGCAGAATTAGAGTGAGTGAGTGGGATTTGGGATGGGGATGAAATGCATTTTCTAGTAAGAGGAGTTGTGGGTGTTTTCCTATAGATGCTGACTCAGTCTTTCAGCTCTCTTCTTGAGACGTTTGTGAGTAGGTTCTACAACTTGGGAAAGCAGAGACCGACACTGGGAGACCTGGTAGGCTTTAGTTGACTCACTGTATGGTTTTCAGCTAATCATTTAACCTTTTGGTGCCTCAGCTTCTTCATTTACAAAATGGGGATCCACTTTCTTCCCGTTCTTGATGAATAAACTGAGGTGATACCAATTTCAATCTCTGCTTCCTTTTTTGCCTTAGTTTGTGAATTGAAAACTCCAACAATGAGTGAATTTCTTAGCGGCCTGGAGAGCTCAGGGTGGTTGAGACACATTAAAGCTATTATGGATGCTGGAATTTTCGTTACAAAGGTAATAATCAGGACTTTTAAGAATTTGCACTTAATTATGGGAATTCTTGAGGTAGTAGGTGCCTTGGTGGAAAGAATATTAAAAAGAAACATAGCTTTTGGAATCAATTCTGCTACTAATTCACTACATGCCCTTGGACAAGTCTCTTCCCCTCAGGGCCTCAGTTTCTCCATCTATAAAACAAAGTGATTGGACTAGAGTCTAATATAATGTTTTAGGGGCCCATACAACTCTATTGGAATATGATTCATACCCCCCACACCAGAAAATGTATGTGTGACTATACATATAGAAAATGGACCTCAGCCATTCATGGTGGTACATGCTTGTAATCCCAGCACTCAGGAGACTGAGGCAGGACGATTGCGAGTTTGAGGGCAGCCTGAGCTATGTAGTAAGTTTCAGCCCAGCCTGAGCTACACTTCTCATTGTAATGTGTTATTGTAGCTACATAGCCCAGCCGTGTTCACAAAACAAGATTTAAAAACAGGAAAGAAAAAAACAAAAGAAAAAACAAATGGAAAAGGGACCTCAGTTTCAGGGGGTACACAACCAGGATCCCAATTTTAAAACTCTTAGGTGATTTCTAATGGTCCTTCCAGCTCAATTACTCTGATGTTTTTGTGTTAATTCAAAAGTGTCAAGTGGAAGCAAGAGTGAGTGTGAAATAAATGAAGAGCTTATGTATCTATGGATATTTAGAGCTCTGCAAACAAAATAGACCTTTTTTGTGACTTGTTTGGATAAGTCTGCCTCAGAATACAGTCTAGGCAAGGCTTCATCATCCTACATTCATGCTGACCCACTTATTTTCTGACCTCCAGAATCCCAACCTCTGTATTCTTTGTTGTGTGTTTTTGTTGTTGTTGTTGTTGTTGTTGTTATTGTTGTTGTTGTTGTTGTTGTTGTTTTTGCACTACTGGGAGATTGAACCCAGGACCCTGCACATGCTAGGCAACTACTTTACCTCTGAGCCCCATTCTCCCAATCATTTTTTATCTTTAATTTTGAGACAGTTACATAGGCTGCCTCTGGCCTCAAACTCAATATCCAACTGCCTTAGCCTTCCAAGTCACTAGGATAACAACACCCATCTTGTTATGTGATTTTTTTGTGAAGAAATTCAGAACTTACATTTTCTCATTTTGAAGTTTTATTTTTATATATTCCTACATGAAAGTTCTCCCTCTTCACTCCATCCTCATTATCAGTAGAAGTAGAGAATGACTTTCACCCCTCTTCAGTCATTTTCTCAGTTGAAAGCTATATATAGATAGATTTTGCCTTAAAAAGTTTGAAGAGAGTATCTGTAATTAAGTGCCTTAACTATCTAGTCTTAATTCTTTTGCTTTCCTAGTCATGTTGTCTACACTTCTCATTGTAATGTGTTATTGTATTCATTGTGTGAGCCTGTTGGTTGTTTTCAAGCCCTCTATTCTAACTAGTCTTCATACTACTCCTTTTTTATATATCCTACACCCATACGTCTGTATTCCCTTTCTGAAACCAAATTTATTAGACCAAAGAGAATGAAGATAGAGAAGAGGGCAATTTCATAGGTAGTACATCATAAATATTGGTTGAATTAAAAAAGAGTGGACCAAAAAATAAAATTGGAGTTGTACAATTACTCTGTACACCCCATCTTATTACCAACTATCCAGTATCCAAAGCTTAAAAACCTCAGTCACTCTTGAATTCTACCTCTTCCACTCCATCTGATAATGCCAAGTCCCCTCAATTCTATGTCAGAAGTATTTCTCAACTCTATCCTTTATTCCCAGTTTCTTCTGTTCCTTGCCCAGTTAGGGTGGTTGCTATCCTTTCCCAAAGTACTATAATAAGTTCCCAATTGCCTTACTTGTCTCTAATAATCACTCCCCAGTTTGCTGACTGAATTCCCTGAAATGTCATTTTTCTTGAGTTCATCTTAATAAAACATCACTTTTACCTCAAAATCTGACCTATTTTAGGGGATATAAAACCCTGCACAATCTCACCCTAACTTGGCTGTAGTAGATTTCTTGCTGTTCTCTACACAGTATGCTGCTTCTTTTTCTCTCTTTTTTATATTATTTTTTTCTTACAAAATCAATATATACATATTATCAAAAAGTAAGCATTTCAAGCCAGGCATGGTGGTGCACACCTGTAATCCCAGCAGCTTGGGAGGCAGAGGCAGGAAGATTGGAAGTTTAAGACCAGAGGCAGTCTGCATAACTTAGCAAGACCCTGTCTCAAAAAAGTAAAAAAAAAAAAAAAAAAAAAA
>VMDO01012216.1:0-63205 GCA_007922755.1 Pedetes capensis | reverse complement strand
TTGTCTCTTCTCAATGCTTCTTCAAAACAGAATTAAAATTATATATTTGTTAAGGAGAATTGTACTGTGTTGAGTATCTACTATATCAGGCACTATACTACATACTTAATGTGGGATATTCCTTGCAATAAAATAATTCAAGTCCAACTGTTAGAGATGCAGATGTAAAGATACATAACAGTTAGGTAATATATAACAGAACAAGTGAATTACAGTTTTGTCATTTTCTTATGAGGTCATACATACTACGCCAATTTGTGAATTAACAAATAGTCATTACGTTTTCTTTGAATTACAAAATACAGCCAAAGAACTAAAAAGTCGTGAGTGGTCAGCTCAGACAATTTTGTAAGCTGTACATATGTAGGTAAAAAAACATAATCAGCATTCTAGAAGCCCATCTCAGATAGTAGATACTACTTTTAAAACACAAAATCATTGATGTAAAAAGGTTTTGTAGATTGCATGAGCTTTTGTCTCTGTTGATTTTAAGATAGGCAATCCAATATGAATTTTGATTTCAAGAAAGAAAGCCAAATCCTGAGGCAGAAGTCATGGGTTCACAGCTAGGTTCTGGTGTTCTTTTTGGCAGCACATGTACTAAAACTGGAGCCATACCAAGAAGGTTAGTGTGACCCCTGTGCAAGAATGACACACAAATCTATGAAGCATTCCATTAAAAAATAAATAGGTTCCACTCCTTACCAAACACAATGCTGGAAAGTGATTGTTTGTGTCCTCTTTAAAATTCCTATGTTAAAACCCAATCCTTAATATGATATTTGGAAGTAGGGAGGCTTTGATAGTTGATGTGGTGATTAGAAATCACTGCCATTAGAATAACTTTTTAGAAAAGGGGCATCAGAAAGGTCCCTCACTCCTTCTACTGTGTATGTTCTAAAGTCTGTTAAATGTCATCGAGTCAGATCCAACTCAGAGAGAGCCTATGTACAAAAGAATGAAAGAGGCACTATATCTGACCTTGCTTCTCTGCACACACACACACACACACACACACACACACACACACACACACACACAAATACTTATTGCTGATTATGCCAAAATATAATCATACATTTTAATTTATTCTTAAGTTGTTGTTTGATGGCTTTTTAAAATTTATGGTGTATTATCATAAATTAGAGGTTGTTGTTGTTGTTGTTAGGTGCCGTGGAGTCGGTATTCATAGCAACCCTCTGTACAACAGGGGAGACACTATTGTCAGTGCTTCTCTGCTGTTCATAGGGTTTTCAATGGCAGATTGATTTTTGGGAGGGGGTTTCCAGGTCCTTCTCCCAAGCATACAGCTTCTGGTGTTCCCAGGCGGTCTCCCATCCAGGTACTAATCAGGCCCGACCCTGCTTAGCTTCTGAGATCTGACGGGATCGGATGCCACAGGGCTATGGCTGCAGGCAAATTAGAGGTATACAACCTCTTTTTGTAATAGTTTCATAATATTATGCAATATTTTAATACTATACTAATAATTTCTGCATTGATAAATATGGATAAGCATTAAAATTTTTACCAATATATTTTCAGTAAACTAAAGCTGCAATATACATCTATATATTTAATCATCTCTTGATAGATACAGATGTGTGTACATATGCATATACATATATATTTCTCTCTTTTTTAAACTAATATGTATTTATGTCTGTACATAATTCTAAGTGATGAATTCTCAAAAGTAGGGTTTCTGGTAAGAATGATAAATGGTAGATCAATGTTTTATGTTAAAGATACAATTTATATCTCATAAAGGCTATGTTGTTGTTGTTAGGTGCCCTAGAGTCTGTATCCGAATCAGCGACCCTGTGTACAATAGGCGAAATACTACTGTCAGTGCTTCTCTCCTGTTCGTTGGGTTTTCAATGCGGACTGATTTTTGGGAGTGGGTTGCCAGGACTTTCTCCCATAAAGGCTATAGTAATTACTATTTCTATTAGGTATGTACAAGTGTCAATTTCATAACATTTTCACCAGAATCAGAGATTATCCTTCTATTTTGTTTTTAAAAAGGATGAGTAAAGTAAAATAAAGTATATTTCACTGATGCAGAAATTTTCTTAAATGGTTTAGATTCCTGTCACATATTTTTTGGCTGTTAGATTTTGTTCCAACTTAAATTACTAAAATCTTATATCAATTTAGGGGCCAATTAGTGTTTCTTTACCTCTTTGAGAAATTCTCTGTACTAAAAATACTCATACCTTAACTATCATATACATTTTACATATTTATTCTTTGTTCTCTTACTACATAATATTACATTGGCATTGGCTCCCAAACTGAAACAGAAGAAAATAAAATAGAGTTCAATACAATTAAATGAGTCTATTTTTTCCTACATTTCTTCTGGGTTTTCATTACTTCCTATAACTCTCCAAAGTTGTACAAAAGTTTTTCTAATGCCTTTAGTGCTTAATATTTTATATTTACAATCATGCACCAGTAAAAGCTGAGGATATGTTCTAAGAAATGCTTTTTTGAGTTATTTCATCATTGTGCAAATGTAGAGTATACTTATACAAATCTTGATTGTACAGACTATTATACAGATAGGCTATGTGGCTATCCACTGTTATAAACACCATCCATTGTTGGCCAAAACATGAATATGCCATGCATGACTGTAAATATTTAATTCAATAAGTTCAAACACCTTGATTATAAAATTATGTTTTAATGTTATTGTAATTATTATCAACATTAAACATATATGAGGTGTTAAATTGATTTAAATTATTTTAAAATTGTGATCTGTTATGACTGAATCAACTTGCAACTTAGTTATGATGTAGATTATAAGCAGGACTTTAAAATTCCATATTTGAATATAACAACTGTTATGTGATTTGATAGCAGGGAATAAATATACTTGCAAATTTAAGTTACTCCCTGTGCTTGTATGAATCTTAATTATTGGGGAGCTGGAAATATAATAAGACATTCTGTTTAAGGTTACTTTAGAACTCACAGTAAAATGAAATAAAAATAGTTACAATCTTCCTATCATTTGGTTTAAGGAAAATACCACCTTTGATCAGCCTTTTATATCTACAGCTGCATTACATAGCTGGAGACACTTAAACTTTAGAATCATCCTCTTTTAGAGAGGCTTACCAACTCCTCCCCATCACAGATTTCTTATTTATGCACTCATATTTCTGTATTTGTTTTTTTGCTTTTTTAGGAGCTCAACGAGGCTCACTTTACTTCACTCACTACTCCAACTCAAACTCAAATACCACTCAACTTTTATAGGAAGGAAAAATATAAAAACAGGCTCATATTACCCCAGTTACCTGTTCAATACAAAGAATATTGTGGAAGTTAAGATAATAATGATATAGTATAATTTTGAAGTTAAAAAATGATATCCTAAACCTGATATTCTAAAGCGATAATGAAAAATAATAAGGTTTGACTACATTAAAATTAAGAACCTATCCATGTTAAAAACATATACAGAAGCTGGGTGTGATGTTGCATACCTGTTATCCCAACCCTCAGGAGGCTGAAGCAGAAGTATCCACCTGAGTTCCAGCCCGGCCTGATATATACATACTAAGATCCAGGACAGTCTGTTACACAGAGTAAGATTCTTATCTCAACCAACCAACCAAACAAATAATAAAAACAACTATATATATATATATATATATATATATATATATGTATGTATATGTATATACATATATATATACATATACATATATATATACATACATACACACACATACACACACACACACACACACACACACACACACACACCCATATGTTTGTTGTTGTTAGGTGCCATCAAGTTGTATCCGACTCATAGTGACCCTCATGGGGTTTTGTATGGCTGATTGTTTCGGGATTGCCTTGGGAGTGGATTGCCACATCCTTCTCCCATTTTTGTGTTGCTGGGAATCAAGCTCGAGACCTCAGAGGCTGCAGAGCAGCACTCTACCAACTGGGCTAAATCCCAGCCCAGTATGTACATATATAGAAGGGTGATAAAAAGTCACAAATAAGTGACAAAATGTTACTTGCAATTGATATGATGAAAAAGTACAAACTCATTAATATAAAATAATATGAGTCTCTTATCAATCAAATCTTTTTAAAATTAGAAAAACATATAATAGCACAAATATGAAATCTACAGAAAAATAGACACATGATAAAGGTATAATACTTTGCTCAACTTCATGAAAATAAAATGAAATATAAATAACTTTTCAGATGTCATAGTAGAGAAGAAACTATTTTTGCACTATTGTTTTTGGTTTAAATCTGCAAAAAGTTAGGAAAAAGCTATTTTTTGTGGGGGAGGGGTGATAATGAAGGGTTGAATCCAAGGTATTGCACATACTTGGTAAGCACTCTACCACTGAAGCTACAACCCCAACCCCTTTTTTATTTTCTATCTTCAGACAGGGTCTTGCTAAGTTATACAGGCTACCTCTGGCTTCAAGCTAGAGATCTTCCTGCCTCTGCCTCCCTATTAGTTGGATTACTGGCATGTGCCACTGAGCATAGCTAGGATAAACTACTTCAATTTTAGAAATTTAGCCTAACAACAAAAATATCACAAAGAAAATTCAGTTACAAATATTTACATTTAAAACTTATTATAAACTGTGCACAATAGTATACCAATGTAATCCCAGCAACTTGGAAGGCAGAAATAGGAGAATAGCAAATTTGAGGCCAGAGTCAGCCTGTATAACTTAACAAGACCCTGTCACAAGATAAAGAAAAAAAATTAAGAAGGGAGTTTGAAGGTAAAGTTCAGTGGTCAAGCATTTGCAAAAGTATGTCTAAGGCCCTGGGTTCAACACTCAAGTACTACAAAAAAATAAAAACAAACAAAAAAAATTTATTGTAGATATAGAAATCTTAAAGCACCATATCTGTCTACTGGTAGGTTAAAAATAATAATTCAATTAGGTTTTTAAAGGAAACTTATAGTTAGATTCCCTTGCCCTATTGCTTGCCTTATTTCTAAACAGATTGATATTTAAATCCAAATATGTTATCCTTAACATCAATAGAGGGTAAGTTTGGGCAATAGCATAATTTGAGAGTGAAATATTCAATCCCACAGTGAACCCCGGCAACAGATGTTATTAACAATTTATAAACAGATCTCAGGCAAACTTCCCTACAAAGGGGTTACTTACAACATGGGAAGACCTAGAGCATGAAGTAGAAGGGCCCACTTACATTTCCTGGGAGCCTGATAAGGTTTTCCCAGTATACCTATCAGATAGTTTGTTCTTTTGGGAAGAATTGAGCCCAGGTGGCAGAAAGAGGGTCAAAGAGACTGGATATTAATTATGTGAATTTATGAAAAAACAATCTCTTCTTATCAAAATCCAAATTGTGTAATAGGTTTTCCTATGAAAGCTGTTGTTGTTAGGTGCTGTCCAGTCAGTATCTAACTCATATCGACCTCATATACAACAGGTGAAACTGTTGTCACTGCTTCTCTGCTATGCATAGGGTTTTCAATGGCTGATTGTTTTTTGAGAGCAGGTTGCCAGGTCTGTCTCCCAAGCCTACAGCACCTGGTGTTCCCTGACAGTCTTCCATCCAAGTACCAACCAGACCGCGCCCTGCTTATCTTTCGAGATCTGAGGGGATCGGATGCCACAGGGCTACAGCTGCAGGCTTTCCTATGAATAGTAAGGCTTTATTCTTTTTCTTTAAGACCTCATATTTCATGACAAAAACCATAATTTGTTAAAAGAGTAAAAGCAATTTACTTCAAAGAATGATGCATTTTGGCCATAAAAAAAGAAAGAAATGTACAAAAACTTATACATATAATGCATTTATATTTCTATAGGCATAAAAAATAACCAGAAAGATACAAGCAGAAAATACAACAGAGGTTATTTGTAGAGAGGATATACAGGAGATGAAGATGATTAAGAGAAAACAGACATCTGACTAAAAGTGAGAGAATTAGGAGGAAATAAATATAATGAAACTGAAAAAAGAACAAAACCTAATGAAAACAGAGAATATTTGTTTTTAGTTTGTTGTTGTTAAGTGCTATAGAGTCTGGTCAGACTCATAATGACCCTCATAGAGTTTTCAACGGCTGATTGCTTCAGGAGTGGATTATCACATCTTTCTCCCATTTTTCTAGGGCTGAGGATTAAACCCAGGGCATCAGAGTGTGGAACAGTGCTGTACCAAATGAGCTAAATCCCAGCCCAATGGAGAATGTAAGTGTATTGAAACACAAGAGTGAAAATTAATACATTGATTTGAGTTTTTCTCTCCTAGTCCTTTCACCCACTGTCCAGAACATGGTAATCACTTCTCTATTGTAATCCAACTTCTACAAATCCTCCTAACAATTGAATTGGCTTACTTGGATTTATTAGATAATGGAACTTTAAGTCAGTCGTGGTGACACATACCCATAATCTCAGCACTTGGATGACTGGGGCAGAAGGAATGAGAATTGGAGGGTTTAAGGTCAGCCTAGGCTACATAATAAAACCCTGACATAAAAAAAATCAAACAAACAAAAGAAATGAAAATTTTTAGATGATATTAACTATAAGAATTTTATATGAAGGTGAATCTTTAAGAAATTTGGGCCCAAGACTGAGGTCTCCTCTTTTGCTTTTTTTTTTCCCCAATTTCTTTTGTTCCCTTTATTGTTAAATGATGACGGTGTACAATGATGATGGTAGACAAAGGATTATGCATCCTTTACATCACTCTGGCAACATTTTCATCAACCCACAAAGTTTATAGACCCTTATGGCTCATATGTAGTAAAACTCAAATTCTTACTTGTGGTATATTCCCCTATTTTTCCAATATACTCATGAACTTTCACTGCTTACATTGAGATTGTCCTCTCCCCATTCATCCCTCCACCCCATCCCATCTTCCCCAGTCTTTACTTCCCTCTTCTAGTTCCCTCACTCTTTACTACTCTTCATATTGTTCCTTCTTTGCCGAGTTTAATTGTGCAGTTTTTATATATCAATTTATGTATAGGATTTTTTCTTCCTTTAAATATAATTCAGCTTCCATGATAAAAAAAATTGAAATAATGTAATTTGCAGCAAAATGGATGGAACTGGAGAACATCATCTTAAGCAAACAAACACAAGCTCAAAAAGAAAAATGTCATGTGTTCTCACTCATCTTTTTCATATATGCACAAATAATAGCCATGGTAAGTGGTCATGATTTATATTTTCTATTTAAATATTTTTTTAAAAAAATAGTCTGCCATGTAATTGACATAAAATACTAGATATTGTCAAATCTCACTCACATGAATAAGGAATCTAAACTTGAAATATAACATTTTGAATAATTTTGATGCTACAATTAATTACAAGGCACAAACAAATAAGGAGTGTTCTAGGGTAATACATGCAACTCTATAATCTACACAGAAGAAAGCTGGCTGAGTCAAGAGATATCTCCAACTTCTAGTGAGACATTTATATGGCTTATGGGACATTTTCCAGAGATCCACCCAATAAATACAAACTTTTGTATTTCTGTACTATGAAGTGTTGTGAACAATCTGGTACTACCTGCTAAAAAGGATCCCCTAAGTATGGATTCTGGGCTGGGGTATAGCTCAGTTAGAGTGCTGCTCTGCACTCTCTGACAGTGTTCATAACTCATTTTTAAGGATCATCTGTTTGTTGTAAGAAGAGTCTGTTGAGGTTGGGTACAAGATAGCTTGATGTCTATTGTAATGATAAAAGCAAGAGTGTGGTGACTTTCCTCCAAAGTAATAGCTATGAGTGGATGAGAAGTGCAAAATTTGAAATGTATTTTGAAGGAAAGTTAAGCAAACAAATCCTGCTATTTGAAGGAATACAATATCGAAAATAAAGGTAATTTTTTTTCCAATACTTGAGAGTTTAACCCAGGTCCTCACATGTGCTGGGCAAGTGCTCCACCATTGAGCTGAAACCTCAACCCCTTTTTTGTTTATTTAGTTTTTGTATCTTGAGACAGAGTCTTGTCTCCAGCCTTGAATATGCAATCTTCTTGCCCCTGTCACCTCAGTCTCTGGGATTACAGACACACATCACAAAACTCACCTAAGATTAAAATTATAGATTAAAAGATTTAATTGCCAGGGTAATAGATTATAAAGGAGAGAAGTTAAGAATTTCTTCCTGTTTTTAGGCTGAGTAATAGAAAGTATCAGTTATTTACTAAGCTAGGGAAGACTTGAGGAAGATTTTTTTGGTTGGCAGTGATTCTATTTTTGGATGGATGGAGGACAATTACTGAATTTGATTTTGAATATATTCATTTGAATTTATTTTCTTTTATTTCTTTGTATTTTTTGTTTGGTTGATTGGATTTATTTTTATTTATTTGTTTTTTTGACAAGTCTCATGTAACCAGGCTCGCAGTGCACTTGTAGTCTTCCTCCTGCCTCAGCCTCCCAAGCGCTAAAACCTTAGGTATGCACCCACAGCCAGCTTCAATTTGCTTTTTAATCAACCAAAATAATTCATTGAGTAGGTCATATATATTAGCCCAATGTCAGAGGAAAAATCAAGTCTGAAGAAATATATTTGAGAGTGACCTATACTTGAACATGCAATAACATCTGAACCATAGACTTTGACAGATTATGTTGGAAATGCCTGCAAATAACAAAAAGAAGTATATGTTTGTTAGTTTCTATATATTCAAAAATATCTCCTCTTTTTTATATCCACTATGACTGAATGAGTAAAAATAAAGCTTTACAATGATTCAACTTCCCTCCATAATTTGCATTCCCAAAGTAATGTCTTATTTTCCAGAATTGCAGGTGGTTTTGCATGCAGTTTGAATGCAGTATTTAGTAATAAAATAACAACTATACACTAGTTCTCTATTCATAATATGCTTTTTCATAGATATTTGCGTGGATCATCTCTTTCTAGAGGAATTTCATGTTGTTCTTCAAGTGATGATGGAATAACTGTTATTAGAGTTGACCTCCTATCATAAACAATCGTAAAAGTGAACAGATTTTCAAGAGTCTGTGATTTTTAAGACTATATAGAAGGAAGCGCTGTGGACTTCAAGGAAAGAAAACCACATCAGATAAGTCATACGTACACATCAGCTTTCTGCCGGAAGATGCTTCCCATAGCCCTGAACAGGGAGATAGAGTCTAAGAAGGGAATATGATTCTCATTGAGCTAAGAAAGCAGATTTCAGTTGTGCCAGCAAAAGAGGCTGGAATTTACAAGACAGAGAACCAGCAGAAGAGAACTCGTAGAGTGTGATATGCAGAATTCTAAAGAGACCCCTGAGATCCTGTTGCTTGAATGGTAGCTGATCTGATATGCCAGAGGCCACACAGTGCTGGAATGTATTGAAGTTCTGGCCCAGCCAAAATAGAACTCCCAGGGAACCTAACACATTCAGTTGAGTAAGGTCTGTCTCCATCTTAAATCAGGCATAGAAAGTTAATCCACCTAGTATTCTCAGCTTACTCAGAAATCTAAGAAAGTACTTTGGTTTGGATTTAAAAATTTTTTAGCACTTGATTGCTGTTGATTGTGCATGATCAGTTACAATCACAGAATGTACTATGTATATTTTCATTTTGAAATTTATCAAGATTTAGTTTATGACTTGGTATAGTTTGCCTTGGTGAATAATACATACACAGGCAAGAAATGCATGAATGTCTACCCTGTAGTTGTAGGTGTAGTATTCTATAAATATCAATAATATCAAGTTGATCAATGAATCGTATTTTTATGTACTGACTTTTTTCTCAGATTATCTGCTTTATAAATTACTAGGAATGATGTAAATATTCCAATTAAGATTTTATATTTTTGTCTTTCTCCTTTTAGTTCTGTTAACTTTTGTTGCATATGTTTCAAAGTTCAGTTCTTTAGGTCCATATATTTAGAAATGTTTGTTTTTCCAATGGTGACTTTCTTTTTTAGTTTGAAATTTACTTATTTATCTCTTGAAGTACTCCATTGTCTTAAAGATTTTGAGGTATTAACTTAGTTAAAGAAACTGTTGGGATGGTGTGTCATTTGCCATATTTTTCTCACATCTTTGTATATTTCAAATGTACTTAGGGGTGATATTATATACTTGCATGGTTTTATAGCCAATCAGATAATCTCTATCTTATCAGCTCACTGTTCAGTACATTTATCTTTAGTGCAATTATTGATATGATTTTGTTTATGTCTACCATGTTGTATTTGTTTTCTATTTATCCCATATTTTAACTTTAAATGTTATTATTTATTCTTTCCTTTCTATGCTCATTGTTTTAAGTTAACCAGACTTTATTAGGAATGTGGAGCTTGGTCCCAATCATAGTGATCCTCGTAGGCTTTTCAATGGCTGATTGTCTCAGGAATGGAGTGTCACATCCTTCTCCTGTGCTCAGGATCAAACCCAGGGCCTCAGAGAGCTCAGAGTAGCAGTCTAGCAACTGAGCAAAACCCAAGCCCCTAACTAGACATATTTTTTATTAACTTTTATTGGTAATTTTAATGTATAATTTAATGGACCTCATAACATTTCCACACATGTATCTCATTGTACATTACTCATGTTCATTTAGCCATTACCCTTTCATGGCCACTCCTCTACTTTCTACTTCCCCATCAATAGTCTCCCTTCTACTTGTATGTCTTTTTTGTGAGGATACTTGTATATTTACATCCTGATTTTGTCATAAGGGCAACATAGGTGATATTTCCTTTCTTTTCTCCCATTACTCTTTCTTCTTGCCCCCATCCTCTTTTCTTTGGTCTGTTATCTTTCCCTACAGAGGTCCCTACTACTTTCATGACCTACATGTTTTAATAGTAAATATATATTGAGATCTAGTTTCCACATATGAGAAAAGATATGAGACATTTATCTTCCTGAGTCTGACTTATGTTTCTTAAAATGATAATCTCTAGTTCCATCCGTTTTCCATCAAATGCCTTAATTTTGTCATTCTTTATGACTGAATAAAACTCCGTGGTGTATATACACCACAATTTCCTTATCCATTCATCTGTTGATAGACACATAGGTTGATTCCATATCTTGGCTTTTGTGAATAATGCCACAATTAATACGGATGAGCAAGTATCTCAGTGGTATATTGACTTATATCCCTAACCAGAAATATTTTTATTTTTCCATTTTAACACTTCTAACTTTATAACACTGATTTTCTTCTAGTGGTTTCTCCAGTTATTAAAATATGCAACTTTAACATACTGTGGTCTGTTTAAAACTAAAATTGTACGACTTCACATAAAATGTAAGAACCTTATGAAAGATGCATAGGTGGAAATGTCTATTATGTCCCTCATTTAACTTGCCTCTTTGGCCTAAGGGAAGGTGGGGAGGGTTTTGAAGTTGCTGTTTCAAATTCAGTCTCTTTACTGAAGTTCAGTTAAACACACTTATACACACACACACACACATCTTAATGATAATTATTATTAACATTATAATTAGTATAAATTACGGTATTATATAGAATATAAATTTTTGATTTGTCTTAAAATATTTTAACTTCAGCCTCATTTTTATGGGATATAAAATTCTATATTTACATACTTTAAAGACAACTTCCTGAGGCAGTATTATTTGATATGGTGTTCCTTTTTCCCTGCGTGCTTTTATTCTCTAGCTGTTTTATTTTTGGTGTTTAGCAGTTTAGCTATAATGAACATAGGTATGGTTTTCTTTTTATTTGTCATATCTGGGGTTTGGAATTGGTAGTTTAAATTTTTAAAAATGGAAAGTTTTGACAATTATTTCTTCAAATATTTTTCAGACCATTTTCTTTCACTCTTCTATTTTCAGGGTGTTAATTACATGTATGTTATACTACTTGAAATTATTCTGTAAGTAACATAAGACTTGTCTGTTTTTTCTCCTTTCTCTGATTCCTTAGATTAAATAAAAATTTCCATTGTTTTGTTCTTGTGTTAACTGAATATTCATTTTATTGTTTTACAATATGCTTTTTAATTTGTCTACTTGTTCTAATATCTCAGACATTTTCTGATCTATTTCTTGGACTGTCTTCCCATTCCTCCAATTGTTTTCACATTTTCCTGTCTATTGGCCTTCAGTAATTTTTGGTTATATGTTGGATATTGTTAGTGTCATGTTGTAGGGAGCATTGCTTTCTGTGTCTTGTTTTAAAATTATTAAACATAGTTTTTATATGGGGAGTTAAATTACTGGGGGATCATTAGATACCAACTGACTTGACTTTATTCTTGATAAATGATTATTACATTTTTGTCCTTAGCCCCAGTGTTGGCCCATCAGTATAGAAAGCATTTCTAATTCCTGATGTGTGATTTTTCTGGAGTTTCATACAGCTGAAAAGGCATATATCTATCAAAGAAATTATGTCCAAAATACACAAAGAACATTAGAAATGATGTCAATAAAACAACCTTAACCAGCTAAAAATTTTTGACAAATGTATTTGAATAATCATTTCATAAAAGGAGACGGAAGATAGATAGAAGCTATAATCATATGACTACCTCCAAATCATTATTATTCAGAGAAATGCAAATTGAAACACAATGAGATATTGCTATATTTCTATATACCAACTAGAATAATTAAACATTTTAAAGGCTGATAATAACAGCTATTGGGCAGGATTTGAAGAAACCAGAAATCTCAGATATTTGTCTGAAAGTATAAAATGATACAACTCATTGGAAAATAGTCTGATAGTTTCTTTTAAATTTAAGTATACACGTACTATATGATCCAGCAATTTAAATTAATATATAAAACTTGGGAAAATCTCAATAAGATCATTTTTTCAAAGGAAACACACAAAAGTGTACAATGTCATTTATTTGACCTTCAAGAGAAGGTGAAACTAATCTATGGTGATGGAGATTAGTTCAGTCTGGCCCTTGGGTGAAGTCTGATTACAGAGGTGCAGGTGTGAATTTATTGAGGTGATGACGTTTCTCAATATCTTTATTGGGATATTAGCTACATGAGTATCAACATTTGTCAAGACTCAAAACACAAATTGAACACCATATAATTTTACATCAATTGAAACTATTCACTCTCTCTAACACACTATACTTTTCTTTGTTTTTGAAAACAATTGATTATTATTCAAAATGATGTTATATATCATTTTATTTATTTGATTAGAGTTAATTATCCCATCTGAATGTAAATTCCATGAGGAAAAAAGTTTGTATTTACATTCAACCACAGTATTTAGTACATTAACTAGAATTAATCATTTAATAATTGCTTTATCAAATGTGAATCACTTCCTTCATTGCACTCAGTGTGCAATTACTATGGCATTTGATCTGGTCAAGGCCAAAAAAAATCTATATACTACCCCCCATTTACTAAAATCATTATTAGTTTTTCCCTTCCCAGTCATCCAGAACCCTGAGGTTTTTGCACTCCAGAAAATAAATATTGAATACGGTCTCCACTGATTAGCCCCTTTCAGCTGTTGTTCATGCTATTCATTATTCAAGTATTATATTCAAGGAAGTAGCTCTAGCAAAAGAATGTGCCTCTTCCAGCCCACTCCTTCCAAACTGGTCAAAATCTAGTTCCCATAGTCATAGTTGCTTGTTCACCGTTCTTCTTCCATTCCACAGCCCTCTCCAACAAGAGAAATTTCTTCCTCTTAATGAATAATGTTCTCTCTGCATATAGTTGTGGCTAATCTCTTTTTGTGCAGCAATACATAAAATAAAAGGAAAAAGAAAAAGAAAAGAAACACCTAGCTGAATCCTCCAGTAAGTCACGAGAAAAGAGAGACAGTTCTACAAAGAAAATGAAGACACCTCAATCAACATAGAAGAACAAGAAGCATCCATGAAGAGAGGGACAAAGAACACTGGAATTTTGACCTATTTGAATAGATGACAGTAAACCAATTGATTCATATCCAACCCTAGCTTGAAAAGTGATACCATCCCAGGAAAGACTGAGCAAATCTCAGTTAGGATTGAGGTTTTTCTTATTAACATGTTGGGAATGGAGGTTAAAATTTTGTATCTATCTATCCACATATACAGATATGAATACACATATCCATCTATACATATAAGACATGAAATATATATACATACATACAACAAAATACACAAAATTTAAATATTAGTTATAGTTGCTACAAAGAATGCAATAGTATCTCAACTTAAAGATGTGCAGTTTGGTTGTTTTAAAGCTAAAGAAAATACTATGGTAAGATTTTAAAGATCTCCTATGTGAAATTTTCTATAATCTGTGGGTTAGACTAAAATTTAAATTATTGAATATATATTTCCCATATGTATAAAAATACTTAATATACTGTAAAATCTATTTTAGTAGAGAAATATTTTAGGTAAAAAAATGTAGTCCTGCCTTATACTTATCTGACACATTTGAGTCTTTAGTAATGTTTGTTGATTAAACATATATACTGGAAAATACTGGCAAAATATTATCCAGAAAGTCTTATATCATCTTGGGAAAAGTTTGTGCTCAAAAGTGAAAAGAAGTTATATAATACCTGGGTGTGGTGGTCCATGCCTGTAACCACAGCAACTTGGGAGGCAGAGGCAGGAAGATCGAGAGTTCAAGACCAGAGGCAGACTATATAATGTAGCAAGATGCTTACTCAAGTAATAATAATAATAATAATAATAATAATAATAATAATAAAGCTGAGGGGTTCAGTCCAATGACACAGCACTTGCAAATTATGTGCAAGGCCCTGGGTTCAATCCCCAAGTACTTTAAAAATTTTTTAAAAAGAGGTTATATAAGACTTAATGAGGTATGTGCTGTGGGGCATGCCTGTAACCATGATCATTTGTGGAGCTAAGGTAGAAAGATTTCAAGTTTAAACCCAGCGTAAGACTTGTCTCAAAAATGACTTGGGTATAGTAATGTGAATTCAAAGACTCTTTCAAATACTGAGTTAAGAGCCCTAGAATGGGGATGCCAGCATACAACTAAGTCACAGTTTTTAAAAAGGAAGGACTTGAGTATTGGTTTACCACTACAGAAAATGCATCCAATTAGAATTGTAAGTATAAAGAGAATAGGCTACAGGTTTTGGTAATGAAAAGCTAGATTATTTAGACAACTTTTCTTCATAAAAATACCCCAAACTTTTACTTCCAATTTAGACAACAAAAATAGTTTCATAATCAATTAATATACTATACCCGTTTTGACCAAAAATTTCCATCCTTTTAGCACAGTTGGTTATTTTTCAAAACACAATTGATTTTGGACTTTATTTGGTTGATCCCTCTGATTTCCTGTATATACCATCTCTCTTCTTGTCTTTCCTTAACCCTGTCATTTATTTCTCACCCTATCTTGAAAATACCAACTCTTGTTTCCTCTACTTACCTATATCCTGGCCTTTGGACAGCACTGGAAAAATTCATATCTAAAAAAATCATTATTCATTCCCTAAACTCAAAAGAACAATCAGCAACCCTGGCAATGGAATAATCTTTTTCTCACTTTCTCATTTTCCTACTTTCTGCAACAATTATTTCAAGTTTTCTCTGCTCTCCTTAACCTTCGTAACAAATCCTCTTCATTTTTAACGCTGTTCTTGGCCCTTCTTACTATTTCACAGAAAAACTAGACATTATCAGATCCAAACAATTATTAACCTTCTACCTGTACCTGTGCATGTTCTTTGTTACCTTTGTCCTATTATAATTGATTAAGTAGGCAATCTGCTATGCCCTAATTTCATTCCCTTAAAGGAAATGATACATTGCTATCTTCTCTCTCCTGTATTACACCTCTGCCTATCTACTGTCTCATTTATATTTCCATTTTAAATGTTTTCTTAATCTTTTCCAGGTTTAAAAAAAAGTTTTTGTGGTGCTGAGGATCAGATGCAGGGCCTTACATAAAATTGTTTGATCACATTTCCTCATGCAGCTACACTGTTCTCTATTTCCCTATACTTTGTTTAAAATTTAGATGAATGGTTTGGTTACAATTACATGGTATTCAAAACAGGAATCTAGGATTGCTTAAATCTGCCTATTAACCCTCTATAGTACAATCTGAAAAGAGGTTGCTAAATACTGTGTAAGGAGTCATGACAGAAAAATGAAGACATGCCACCTTATTAATGATGGACAACAATCAGGTCACTTATTTGCCTCACCACATTCTGTGTGTGTGTGTGTGGTACTGGGGGTTGAACCCAGGGCCTCACGCTTGCATGCTCTGCAAGTGTTCTACCACTGAACTGTACCTTCAGCCCTTTTTTTTTTTTTTTTTTTTTTTTTTTTTTTTTTTTTTTTTTTTTTTTTTTTTTTTTTTTTAATTTTTGAGACATAGTTTCTCTAAATTAGCCAGATTGCCTAAATTAGCCAGATTGCCTCCGGTCTTGAATGTGTGATCCTCCTGTTTCTGCCTCCTGAGTCACTGGGATTATAGGCCTGCACCACAGCACCCAGAGCCTGACCAAATTCTAACCTAATCTAAACAATCAGTTTATTTCTAATGGATTCTATGAGCCAATATTCTTTTTTGATGAATAGAGAAAGCAAGACTAGAGAATAGCCCAGGGCTTGGGTTTTAGCTCAGTTGCTAGAGTAGTGTTCTGCACTCTCTGAGGCCCTGGGTTAAATCCCCAGCACTGCAAAAATAGAAGGAGGACCTGGCAGCACACTCAAAACAATCTGGGAAAATCAGCCATTGAAAACCCTATGAAAAGGCGAGAAACACTGACATAGTGCAGGCATAGCACAGTGTTGGGGATTATTTCACTCTGTTGTACATAGAGTTGCTGTGAGTCAGACCTGACTTGGTAGCCCTTAACAATCACAAAGAGAATGATCACTATTCTTACCTCATACCCATTTTCACATAGTTAGTAAGTAACAAACAAAGTTGAGCTTCATTTTTCCCAGTAAGCAGATCACACCTAAAATTGAGTGGGAAAAAAAAAAAACTGTAAATGTACAGGGCTTTAAAACATAGCAAACCATCCTACTAATAAAATGTCACTCGATTAACACCCTAAGCTCTAGACAATTATACTGATGACATCTACCCTTTATGAGCAGTAGAGAGAGAACAGTAAAGAGGTGTAAAAAGGCAGAATAAAGAAGAGATATTCAATTGGCAAAGCCAACTACTCTCTTGCTGTCAACATTTTTTTTTCTTCGATCACTCCTCAGTTCTTCTCAAATCTGGAAAGCAAAAAACCCACAGATTTTCCTCTCCACCAGAAATTCTTCAATTTGATGCTTTGGATTTTGTTGACTATCTAATGGTCATCTTTCAGGTCATATCTTATTTGTTGCCTATAATCCAACTCTGTTACATAATTCAGTTTACAATTAGTTAATTCATCTAACCCATTCTTCTTTAAACATTAATTTCAAAATATTTTCTCCTGCCTTTCTGGAATTTCCTCTCAGAAGCATATGCTAACTCCACCAGAATTTAAATATCAATATTCTTTAACTGAGTCTATGATCATCTTCCTGAAACTTGCTTTTTCTCTAGTTTTACCTATGTCACTAAAGTGTTCCTGCTGCTCATTTCCTATAGGATCTGCTCATTGCCTTATTTCTATCTTTCTATTTATTATGGCTTATCATTCACATCCTCACGTGTCTATCAGATTGTTATGCTGTGAGGGTTTGTGTGTTGCTGTGAGCTGAAAGTTATGTCACCAATGTTTCAGATACCAGCAGGACCACCCATGGTGGACAGGTTTCAGCTGAATTGCAAGACTAAGACAGATCAGAGAGAAGGACCTGGAAGCCCATTCTCAAAATAATTAGCTATTGAAAATCCTATGACTAGAAGAGAAGTACAGTCAGGTAGTGTTTAATTCTGTCATAGGGTGGTTATGAGTCGGATAGAACTCAATGGCATCCAACAATAAGAGCAGTAATCATTTACATCTTCTACCCAAGTAGTTAATGTAACACTTACACCCTTCTTAAATTTATCTGCTTCTTTCCATTCCCAGCTACATTCTTGTGAAGAGTAGCATTACTTCTTACCTAAAATATATTCCTTGCTGGTTTTCATGAATTTACCCCCCCACACACACACACATAGCGTTGATATTGTCTACTCTGTCATTATAATTAGATTCACCTTTCTAAAAGGTATCTCTAAATTGTCACTTTTTTCACTTCCTTACTTACTATCTTTTAGATAAAGTTGAAGAGCTAACAAGGCTATCCATGCTATAGATTTTACTGTACTACTCATTTCACATTTCTTTTCTTCTGTATGCTCCTTTATCCATGCTTATTCAGTGAATGGTGGTGAACCATCTAGACCTGGCCAGTGCTGAACAATTTATTAATTCATTATTATAACAGGGAGTCTAGGGTATTAAACTTTCCATTACATTATGGGGATTGCTATAAGAATAAGAGAATGTCACACACTAGAGGACTTAAATAACAGGAATATATTTTCTCATGATTATAGAGGATGGAGAACTCTGAGATCAAAACGTAGTCTGATTTCGTTCTTTTGAGGCCTATTTCCTTGGCTGGTAGATGACCATCATCCTCTGCTATCTTCACATGACTTTTTTTGTGTGTGCGCATGGTAGTCTCTATATGCGCCTCTCTGGTGTCTGTCCATGTGTCCAAATTTGCTCTTCTTAAAAGGAAATTGGATTAACCATATTGGATTAGGACCCATCCTGAAGACCTCATTTAAACTAATTACCCTTTTAAATACCTTATCTTCAAACACAATTACAGTCTGAGGCTCTCAAGATTAAGATTTCAAAGTCTGAATTTGGAGGGGAGGATAAAATTCAGCTCATAATACATATGGTCACAATGCTTTCCAAAATTCAAACTTTGTGCTCTTGATTATGGAGATTAGTTTCTCCCTATCAAGAAAAATAATCAGAATCTAGACTATTTCAGATATCGGTGCAGTATAATACTCTTCCAAGATTACATACTCTTGGTTAGAAACGTATATAATGGCTGAAAATATTACCTGCTTGCTAGAAAATAAAGTACTAAAAATATGTTTATGGAAGGAAAATGCCAAATTCATTGTCTGTCAAAATTACTGAACTTTGAGACACTTTTATTCATCAAAATTGATTCACATAACCCAGGTTTTGTTAGTAAATAAAATACATTTTGTTTGTTACTGATATTTTACTTGCGCCCTCAGAAACTATTGCAATATTCTTTAAATAAAATAAAATGTAGATCTTTTCAGCTACCATTTGTAACAGAACTCTGTTGGAATGATTGTAATTATTGTATTATATTCAAACATTTTCTTCTTGATGTAAGAAATCTTTTTCCGTTAAGATAATAGCTTTAAAAATTTGGTATATATTACATACCCAAAAGCTTCTTGGTACATTTTATATTTGTCAAAATCTTCATATCCAGAAGATAATGTTATGCTGAGGTATCTTCTTTTCAAAAACCTCACTAAACTGAATATTTCTTATGGATCCTGCTATATACCAATGTTAGAGAGAGTCTAGTCTTTGTTGTTTTTGCTGCCCAGAATCTTCAGATAAAAATGTACCAATTTTCTTCTCATTCCCTTTTACTTCTGTTAGAGTTGAATTCATCTCCCAATTCTGTGTGTCTTAAACATGGAAATTTGAAATACATTTTCCTGGCCACAGTGATGGCTATAGAATGGACACATAAGGCAAACTAAGCTTGTGAGATGAAGTGAGAATTTGCTCTAATTTCTACAAAAGACACTACTGCCCTTCCCTGTGAGACCAGAGATTATATAAGAACTGGAGATCATGCAATCATCTGGTTACTACTTGGAACCAAATCCATGAAATCAAGCCAAAGAATGACAAAAGATGAAATGAGTTCTAATGACACTGATTGAATATTGAAGCCAGATCTGTCATTGGAATTTTTATTATAGGACATAATAAATTTAAGTTTTGCTTAAGCCAATTTTTATTGAGATTCTATCATTTATAACATTAAGAATCTTCAGTCAAAGAGAACAATATTATTGTAACCTAAAAATTAAGAGGAGATGTGGCAGCAAATACATCTGTTTTGGATTAGATGTGTCTAACAGTAAAATTCTATGACATACAAATGTAAGACCATAAACTGAAAAAAAATTTTGGTCTCACAACAGAATTTTAGATGAGAACTTCAAGAGGATCTGTAGTTGATGTTAGTCTAGTTTGAGTTTTTACCAGTGGGAAATATAAGATTTGGAGCCAGAACCAGATATAAGTACTAAGATAGTATACAGAGTTGTCTTTCTACCTATTCACACATTGATTCAGAGGGGAATTTATGTCATCTCACAGTTTAGCAATAACTATGATATGTACAAAAGCAATGAGGGTAGATATTGAAGTGGAAAAGAATGAGGAGACTAGAACCCCATATGAGACAGCCAGGTACTCTGAACCATGAACTGAGATGGAACATTTTCTCATGTACCAAGGGCAAGCGTTCTTTACTAGGACATATTCAAATAAGCAGGCAAGAAATTTTGGATGAAATCAATGTATATCAATCAAAGAAGATGAAATTTTTGAAAAGCATAGACCATCACAGAAGGTTGAATATTTTCAAAGAAAAAAGCAGTTAATTTATAAAGCAAGGCAGTAAAAGACAGGTTCCCACACATAGCTGACCTAAAACCAACCAGTTAGATATGCAAGAGCAGCAGTCTCCCTAGTTTTGGCACCAGGGACCAGTTTCCACAAACATCAGGTGGTTGGGGTGGAGATTCAAAACGATTCAAGAGCATTGCATTTATTGTGTAAACATAGATGAAGCCTCACTCACTGGTCTGTCACCCTGGTACCAGTCTGTACCCTGGTACCAGGCCTAGGGGTGGGGCATCCCTCTGCAAAGAACTAGAAATTCCCTGCTATATGCTATATTGTTGCTTAGGTGAATTCTTTTTGTCTTCTATCACTAGAGGTCATAGTAAAGACTGAAAGGCCGAATATGGAAAGTGGTTTTCAGTCTGCCTGTCTGCCCTCCTCTTGGAGCCAACGGAAGGAGAAAGAGACCATTCTCACACATCATAGAGGCAACATGAGATTAGGAATTATCTCAGCCATGAGAACACTTAGATTAATTTTTATTTCCTCTGCTCTGAGTCCAGACCAACGCCATAGCTATTTCTATCCTGTTATCCACCTGCCATCTCCAATTAGCTCTAATAGAAAGAGACCTAAGTGACTGAAAACAGCAAAATGCAGAACAACTAAAGAAATGATATTCCCCACAGGACAAAAAATAGTTTAAATGCACTGAGATATAAGAAAGGAAGAAATGAGAAAAGGTGCTACAAATGTGCTTACTGGGAAGATATGACCAAGTAGGACTTGATGTTACAGAATTCATATCCTAAGTTCGCTGGAAGAAATGGACTTGGTGGGAGCAGAGATGTTGGATTATTTTATGATACAAAAAACACACTATCAAATCTCCAACACTCTGTGAGTTCTATGAAGATATTTTCTCATCTGAACCGAAAACTAAGAGGATTTTGTTTTTCTTGTCCCCTCCAAATTTCCCTAAGATTCATTTACAACTGTTTTTTCTCCTTCCCTAATAAATAATATATTTTTCTTTCTTTTAGGTATTTTTAATAAATGATTTTATCTTCCTGTATTATTATTTAGTTTAGTAGTCAGTTTCTAGAAAGTGGAAGTATTTTCCATATGAGTAATATTGGGAAGATTCTGGGGCTATTACATATGCAGGTGTACATTTAATAAATATTCTTGATATTAATTTTGATAAAAATTGATGCAAAAGGTAAAATTTTACTTTTAAATTTAGGAAAAGCAAAATGCTCAGTCTCAAAAAGAATCAAGGAATAAGAATGAGTCTGATAAAAGTATTATAAAATATAATTTCCTTTTTACCTTAATGAAAATGTATTATCAGACACTGCCTTGCACATCCAAAACAGTCAGGCCATGCAGCTGTGGATCTTCACCAAATCCACAGTCTCCAGTCTTGTTGAGCCAATAGTTTCCTCCCAGACCACACCCACTTTCACCATCAGAAGGAGAAAGCAGGGAGGCTGAGGAGAACTGCACAGCATTTGGGAGTTAGACTTTAGCTACCAGCATCAGCACATGACAGAGAAGTGGGAGTACTGAGAAACTAGGCGGGCACATCTGCAATTTGCAACCCCAACTTCTGCAGTAGCTGCTATGAATCCTATTGGAAGTCACCTGTTGGAAAAGCAGGACATCTGGCTGGAAGGTGGGACACATCAGCAGAAAGGCAACACTTCCTAAACAAGCCTGACTTAGAAAATATCCCCAAAACACTGTCCAATATTGATAGCTTTCCTTCCCTTTTTAAAGTGCTTTGTTTCCTACTTTGTTTCACTTTTGGTTTTCTTTTTACTTTTTCCCTCTCTCTCCTTAAATTTTACTCTTCTTAATTTTTCTCCCTGGGGCTGTGATTTAGTTCAGTGGGTAGAGCGCTGTGCTGCAGTCTCTGAGGTCCTGAGTTCAATTCCCAGCACCGCAAAAATGGGAGAAGGGCCTGGCAATCCACTCCTAAGGCAATCCCGAAACAATCAGCCATTGAAAACCCTATAAGAGTCGCTATGAGTCGGATACCGACTGGATGGCACCTAACAACAACAATTTTTCTCCCATGTCAAACTGTTAACCATTTTTCCTTTTAGTTTTCTCTAGTTATCTGATGACTATATCATTGATAACTATATCACCATCTGATAACTATATCTGATAACTATATCACTATCTGATAACTATATCACTTGCCAAATTTATCTGAAAAAGAAAAAAGGTGACAAAATAGAAACCACATATTTTACATGCTATTCTTTTAATATTTATATAACCATATATATACAATATATAATATACACATATGTGTGTGCATATACACATGCATATATTCTACATAGGAAATAACTAGATTTATATCTGTGCCTCTTCTTTATTTACTCTCCAACACTGTCTTTTCTGTCGCTTCCTCGTTATGTTTACAAATCCTATTCTTTCTCCCTAACCTCTCCCATTTCCCCCCTCCCTACCCCCCGAACTTTATCTCTCTGCTATTGATGTGTCTACCAAAATTAAGGCCAAACTCTAAAATTTATTATACACTATGCCTACCATTTCCTTTCCTTGGACAATTTATCAAGTACTGGCTAAATTCAAATTAGGTTAATTGAAGTTATAAACATAGATGTGGTAGGACATATACAATCTCTCTAAGTAATACTGGGAACCAAGACCTCAAGTTTTGTCTGCACAAAGATGATGCACAAATAAATTGGGAAAAGATAGGCAGTGTAACTGACACCTCAGTCTCAACGAAGAAATAGAAAACATCAAAAAGCAAGATGAAAAATCATCCTCAAATAGCCTTAACTCCACAGAAATTGAAAACAAAGAAGCTAAAATCCTTAATTTGGCAAGGAATTCAAAAGTTTACTTATAAAAATAAGTTACCTGAAAGAAAATACAACAAAGCAGGTGAATGCAATTCAGGCAATTTACATAGAAAGTATCGAACTTAGTAGAAGAAAAAATTAGCAAAGAAATTAAGATCTTGAAAAAACTCTAGCAGAAATACTGGAAATGAAAAACACAATAAATTGGGTAAAGATCATGGTAGACAGCAACACCAGCAGACTGGACCAGGCAGAAGAATTAATACCACAGACTGAAGATGAGGATCAAGAATTAAGTAAATCAGATACAAACAAAAAAATTTAATAATTTCCAAGAAGTATGGAACGAAATGAAAAGACATAACCTAAGAATACATAGTGTGAAAGAAAGAACTGAAGCTAAACCAGAGGCTTATGAAGTCTATTCAGTGAAATATTAACAGAAAATTTTCCAAATGCAAAGGAAGAAATATACACTCAAATAACAGGGGTATCCAGAACCCCCAAAATAAGTGATTGGAATGCTAAATCTCCAAAGCAAAAAACATTCGAAAAACTGTAACAGAAAAATGTCAATGCACCTACAAAGGCATAACCATCATAATAACAACAAATCTCTTGACAACCCTAAGAGCAAGGAAAGGACAGACTGATATATTTCAAGTCTTGAAAGCAAATAACTGCCAATCAAAAATACTATGTGCAGCAAAATTGTGTTTTAAAATAGGAAAAATAAAGGTCTTCCAAGACAAACACAAACTTAAGCAATTTCTAACAACCAAATCAACACTGCAGAAGATGTTTATGAAAATTCTACATACACTAGAAGGAAGACAAAACCAAATGTGAGTCTATAGGAATGAATAAAATTTTTGAGAGAAATAATTGAACTAATGAAAGCTAAGAAAGAAGCAAGGATGTCCAACTTAACAAAGAAGCAAAATCATATATGAAAAGAGGAAAAACACAGATTAATCAACACATAAGCCAACCAGAAAAACAACTAACATAATTACACAAAACAACAAATTCCTTTCAATAATAACCCTAAAAATAAATGGTTTTAATTCTTCTCTTAAGAGGGTCTGATTAGTCAACTGCATTAGGAAAGAAGGTCCAACTATTTTCTGTGTGAAGAGACTTACTTCGTTCAAAAGGATACATACAGATAGAAAAATAAGAGGATGCAAAATGATTTACCAAGTATGGGCAAGCAAAACAAAATAAAAAAAACAAGGGTGGCTATACTAATATCTGACAAAGTTGACATCAGCCTTAAAGTAATCAGAAGTGACAAAGGTCATTAAATATTAATAAAGGAACAATCAACCAAGAAGATGTAACAATTGTAAATATCTATGCAGCAAACACTGGCATACCTAATTCCATAAAGAAAGCATTACTGGCTATAAAGGGACACATTGGTCTAGATACAGTAATTATTAGTGACTTCAATACACCATTGTCACCAATAGATGGATCAAAAAAATCAACAAAGGAACCATAGACTTAACACCATAGACCAATTGTACTTGACAGGTGTCTACAAAATATCTCACCAAACAGATAATGGAACACATATTCTTCTCAATCCACATGGAACTTTTTCCAAAATAGACCACATTTTAGTGCACAAAACTAGCTGCAAGAAATACAAAAAGAGGAAAGAAAGAATTCTTTGTGTTTTACCAGACCACAACAGAATAAAATTAGAGGTGAAAACATGGTCATAAAAACAGACACCACTGAAATACAGAGGATTATCAGAAATTATGTCAAGAATTTAAACTCCCCCCAAAAATAAAGTACAGACGAAATGGATAAATTCTTAACACTTACCACTTACAAAAATCAAGTGCATAAATTAAGTAAATTTAAATAATGTAAACAGACCTATAACAAGCAATTAAATTGAGGCAGTAATGAAGAACCTCCCAAAAAAGAAAAGCCTAGGTCCTATCAAACCTTTAAGGAAGAATTAATACCTACCCTCTTCAATCAAGTCCATAAAATACAAAGAGAATATACACTACAAAATCATTCTATGAAGCCAGTATCATCCTGATACCCAAACCACATAAGAACACTATAAGAAAATAAAACTATAGACCCATTTTCCTGATGAACATTGATACAAAAATCCTTAATAAAATTCTTGCAAACTG
The DNA here is from genome assembly GCA_007922755.1 of Pedetes capensis. Taxonomy (NCBI): domain Eukaryota; kingdom Metazoa; phylum Chordata; class Mammalia; order Rodentia; family Pedetidae; genus Pedetes; species Pedetes capensis. Next base: position 37,610 of record VMDO01012216.1, on the reverse strand, counting down.
AATATGCCATCACATAAGAAGGATTATACACCATAACCAAGTGGGCTTCATTCCACAGATTCAAGGATGGTTCAAGAAATGCAAATCAATAAATGCAATATAATACATCAATAGACTCAATGACAGAAATCATATGATCCTGTCAATGTTGTTAGGTGGGTTAAGTCAGGTTGGACTCATAGCAACGCTTGTAAGGTTTTCAATGGCTAATTGTTTGGGGATTGTATCAAGAGTGGATTGCCACATCCTTCTCCCATTTTTGCATTGCTGAGGAATGAACGCAGGTCCTCAGAGAGTGCAGAGCAGCATTCTACCAATTGAGATAAACCTCTGCCCAATCATCTCAATAGATACAGAACAATCTTTTGACAAAGTTCAATGTACCTTCATAATAAAAACCCTGAAGAAACTTAGAATAGAAGTAAAATACTTCAACATTTTATAGGCCATTTATGACAAACTCATAGCCAAATCTATACCAAATGTGGAAAACATGACAACATTCCCTCTAAGACCAGGAACAAGAAAACAATGTCCACTCGTACCTATCATATTGAATATAGTGATTCAAATCATAGCCAAAGTGGTCAGACAAGAGTCATAAATAAAAGGGAATAAAAAGAAAAGCAAATAGAGCACAAAGATGAAATTATCCCCATTTACAGAGGGTATAATCCATATTTAGAAGGCCCAAAAGTGTTTAGTAAAAAACTCTGAGAGCTAATTTGCTCCTTTAACATAGTAGCAGGGTATAAAATAAACATTAAAAAATCAGTAGCAGTCCTATATATAAATAAAAAATAGGAAGAGAAAGAAATCAATATGGTGATTCCATTTACAATTTGTTGTTGTTGTTGTTGTTAGGTGCCATCGAGTATCTGACTCATAGCGACCCTCATAGGGTTTTCAATGGCTGACTGTTTCGGGATTGCCTTGGGAGTGGATCGCCAGGCCCTTCTCCCATTTTTGCGGTGTTGGGAATTGAACTCGGGACCTCAGAGACTGCAGTGCAGCGCTCTACCAGCTGAGCTAAATCCCAGCCCTCCATTTACAATAGCCCACCAAAAATTAAATATTTGTGAATTGATCTCGCCAAAGATCCTAAAGACCTGCATAATGTAAACTTCAAAACACTAAAGATGGAAATTGAAGCAGACACTAGAAAATAGAGAGACCTCCCTAACTCATGCATTGGAAGAACAAATATTGTTAAAATGGCCATGCTACCAAAACTAATCTACAGATTTAATGCAATCCCCATTAAAATCCCAGTGGCATACTTGATAGAAATAGAAAAAAAAAGTGAAAATTTATATGGAAGCACAAAGAACTCATGTAGCCAAAGTAAACCTAAGCAGTAAAAGCAGTTCAGGAGGCATCATAATACCTGACTTCAAACTATATTACGGGGCCATAGTGACAAATACAACTTGGTATTGGCACAAAAACAGGCATGGAGATGAATGGAACAGAACAGAAGACCCAGATATGCACTCAAGCAGCTACAACCACTTGATGTTCAACAAAGATACCAAAGGCATATCTTAGAGAAAGGATAGTCTCTTATGGTGCTGGAAAAACTGGATATCCATATGCAGAAGAGGGAAAATAGACCCATATCTCTCACTTTGTATGAAAATCAATTCTAAATGGATCAGAGGTCTCAATGTAAAGCAGAAAACTTTGAAGTTGCTAGAAGCAAATGGAGGGATCACACTCCAGAACATAGCCATAGGTAAATTCTTTCTTAACAAGACTCTAATAGTCCAAGAAATAACATCAATAATTGATAAATGGGATTACATAAAATTAAAAAGCTTTTACACAGCAAAGGAAACAATTAATAAAGGGAGCCCTGACAGAATGGGAGAAAATCTTTGCTTCTTCCATATCTGATAGAAGTTTAATATCTAGGATATATTAAAAACTCAAGAAACTAAACACCAAAGTAGCAAATAATACAAATAACTAGGCAATGGAAGTAAACAGACAGTTCTCAAAAAGGGGAAAACAAATGGTCAATAAACATATGAAAAAATATTCAATATCATTAGCCATCTGGGAACTACAAATCAAAACTACACTGAGATTCCATCTCACTCCAGTTAGAATGGCTAGCATCAACAAAACAAAAAACAACAAATGCTGGTGAATGTGTAAGGAAAAAGGAAACCTATTACACTGCTAATTGGACTGTAAATAGATAATCATTATAGAAATCAGTATGAAGATTCATCAGAAAACTAAAAATAGAGCTTCCATATGATCCTGCTGTACCACTACTAGGAATATACCCAAAGGAAGATAGGTCATCATACCACAGTGACATCTGTACTTCTATGTTTATTGTAGCTCTCTTCACAATCATAAAGATACGGAATCAGTCCAGATGCCCATTAGCAGATGAATTGATTTTAAAAATCTTTCTTATACACAATAGAATATTATTCATCAGAAAATAAAATGAATGATTTCATTTGTAGCAAACTGGATGGAATTTCAGGTCATCATTTTAAGGAAAATAACCCAGACCAAAAGAGACAAATAAAAACTTTTCTCACTTATATGCTGGAACTAGATCTACCTTTAAGGAAAAATAGAAAAATAAAAAGAATTACACACACACACACACACACACACACACACACACACACCATATATATATATATATATATATATATATATATATATATATATATATATATATATATGGGGCTGGGATTTAGCTCTGTTGGTAGAGTGCTGCACTGCAGTCTCTGAGATCCGGAGTTCAATTCCCAGCACCACAAAAATGAGAGAAGGGCCTGGCGATCCACTCCCAAGGCAATCCCGAAACAGTCAGCTATTGAAAACCCTAAGAGGGTCGCTATGAGTCGGATACTCGATGGCACCTAACAACAACAACATATTTGAATATATCTAAGGTTAGAAAACACAAAAGGAACCATCATGAGTGGGGAGAGAGCTAGTAGGAGGAGAAGGGAGATGGGAAAATAAGGAAGGGGAGGAGAGCAATATCTGGGAGTAAAGAAGGTGAGCACTAGTGCAAAATATATGTTGCAATTCTATGAAAATCCCATAATGAATCTCATTATATTTTATACAATTTTAAAAATTGTGATATACCTCATGATTATGTATAATTATCTCTACAAATTAATGAAAAATTTTCTATTTTATAAAATGTTTAAAGAGCTGGATTATTGTCAAATGCCATCAAGTTGGGTCTGACTCAGCGACCCTATGTACAACAGAACACAACACTCTCATCCTGTGCTAGGCACATGATCTTTTTTATGTTTGAACTCATTATTGCGGTCACTGTGTTAATCCATCTAGTTGAGGATCATCCTTTTATCATTGACTGATTACTCTCCCAAACATGATATTCTCCAGGGATTGGTCTCTCCTGACATGTCCAAAATACATAAGACCCAGTAATGCCATCCTAGCTTCCAGGAAGTGCTCTAATTGTACTTCATTTAGGACAGATCTCTTGGTTGGTTCTTTTTGCAGGCAGCTTCCAATTCATCCTTCAGTACCATTGGTTCCTGATCATATGAAACATTCTTGAAATAGTCATCCACTAATTCTTTTAGTATAGTGACTCTGTGTATTCTTTTCATCTTCTTTTGATGTTTCCTGCATCTTTTAATATTTTCCCAGGAAAATCCTTCACTATGGCCACTCAGGGATAGAAATTTTTCTACAATTCATTAATCTTCAGAGAAACAGAGTGTGTTCTTACCTTTTAGATTTCTATCTCCAATCTTTGCACATGTTCTTCCTTTTGGTTTTCTATCTTCAGCTCTTTGCACATGTCATTATAATATTTGATTTAGTCTTCTCAAGCTGCCTTTTGAAATCTTATATTTAGTTCTTTAACATCATTATATCTTTCTTTTACTTTAGCTGCTCAATTTTCAAGGGCAAGTTTCAGAGTCTCTTTTAATATGTAATTTGGTCTTTCTTTTTTTCTTGTCTTTCAAATAGCCTTTTGCTTTCTTCATAAATAATATCTTTGATATCATCTGACAACTTCTCTGGTTTTTGATAATTTGTGTTTAACAGATCAAATCTGTACTTGAAGTGGTCTCTGAACTGAGGTGGCATGTACTCAAGGTCATACCTTGGCTCTTGTACACTTGTTCTAATTTTCTTCAGTTTCAGTTTGAATACGCATATGAGCAACTTATGGTCTGATCCACAATCAACATCTGGTTTTGTTCTGACTTTTGATATTGAGTTTTTTGATCATATCTTTCCACAAATGCAGTAAATTTGGTTCCTAAATGTTTCATCTGGTGAATTCCATGTGCATGTTGTTGTTCCATAGAGTCAAGTGCCATAGAGTCAAGTCTGACTGATAGCAACCCTATGTGCAGCAAAACTAACCACTTCCTGATTCTGTGCCAGGCACATAATCTTATTTGTTTAAGCCCATTGTTGCAGACACTGTGTCAATCCATCTGATGGAGGGTTTTCCCCTTTCTTCGCTGGCATGCCACTCTCCCAAACATGATGTCTTTCTCCAGGGATTGGTCTCTCCTGACTACATGTCCAAAATATGTAAGATGCAGTCTAGCCATCCTTGCTTCCAAGGAGCAATCTGGTTGCACTTCTTCTAGAACAGATCTGTTGGGTATTTTGGCAGTCTACGGTATTCAATAGTCATCTCCAGCACCATAACTCAAAAGCATCAATTTTTCTCCTATCTCCCTTGTTCACTGTCCAGCTTGCATATGGTGTGACTGAAAACACCATGGCATGAGTCAGGAGCACCTTGGTATTCAATGTGACATCTTTACTTTCCATTACTCTAAAAAAATCTTTTGCCACAGCTTTTCCCAAAGCAATGTGTCTTTTGATTTCTTGACTGCTGACTCCATGGGTGTCGATTATAGAGCTAAACAAAGCAAAATCTTAGACAAATTCAATCTTTTTTCCATTTATTGTGAAGTTGCATACTGTCCCAGTTGTAAGCAGTTTTGTTTTATTGATGTTTAGTCGCAACCCATATTACAGGCTATGACCTTTGATCTTCATCTGTAAATGTTTAAAATCCCCTTCCTTTACAGCAAGCAGAGTTGTGTCATCTGCATAACTCAGGTTGTTAATGAGTTTTCCTCCAATCCTGATGTTATGTTCTTCCTCATACAGTCCAACTTCTCAGATTTTTTGCTCAGCATATAAATTGAAGAGATATGGTGAAAGTATCCAGCCCTGATATACCCCTTTCTCAACTTTAAATGAGGCAGTGTTTCCTTATTACATTTGAATAACTTCCTCCTGATTCATGTACAGATTCCTCATAAGTACAATTAGGTGCTCTGGTATTCCAATTTTTTGAAGTGTTATCCATAATTTTTGATGATCCATATAGTCAAATGCCTTTGAACAGTCAATAAAACATAGGTAGACATCTTTCTGATATTCTCTGCTTTTGGCTAATATCCACCTGACATCAGCAATGATGTCTTTGGTTTCCCACCCTCTTCTGAATCCAGCTTGATTTTCTGGCAATTCCCTGTCTATATACTGCTGTAGTCACTTTTGAATGATATTTAGTAAAATTTTGCTTGTGTGTGATATTAATTGTATTGTCTGTTAGTTTCCATATTCAGTAGGGTCCCCTTTTTTGGGAGTAGGCACAAATATGAATATCTTACAGCCAGTTGGTCAGGTAGCTGTTTTCCAAATCTGTTGGCATAAACATACTAGCACTTCCAGTGCTGCATCTCTTTGTTGAAACATTATTGGTATTCCATCAATTCCTGCAACCTTGTGTTTCACCAATTCCTTCAAAGCAGCTTCCACTTCACCGTTCAATACCATTGGTTCCTCTTCACATGCAACCTCTTGGAATGATTGGTCATCTACCAGTTCTTTCTTGTGTAATGACTCTGTGTATTCTTCCCATCTTCTTTTGATGTTTCCTGCATTGTTTAATATTTTCCCTGCAGAGTCTTTCACTATTGCCACTTGAGACTTGAATTTTTTCTTCAATTCCTTAAGCTTGAGAAACACAAAGCATGTTCTTCCCTTTGGGTTTTCTGCCTCCAGTTCTTTGCACATGTCATTATAATATTTGTTTTTGTGTTTTTGAGCTGCCTTTTGAAGTCTTATGTTTAGTTCCTTAACTTCATCATGTCTTCCTTTTACTTTAGCTGCTTGACATTCAAGGGCAAGTTCCAGTGTCTCTTTTGACCAGTAATTTGGTCTTTTCTTTTTTCCTGTCTTTTTAATAGCCTTTTGCTTTCTTCATGAATGATATAGTTTATGTCATGCCACAACTCGTCTGATCTCCTATTATTTGTGTCTAATGCATCAAACCTGTTCTTGAGGTGGTCTCTGAACTCAGGTGGGATATATTCAAGGTCATACCTTGGCTCTCATACATTTGTTCTAATTTTCTTCAGTTTCCCTTTGAACTTGCATATGAGAAGTTGATAGTCTGATCACAATCAATACCTGGTCTTTTTCTAACATTTGATATAAAGCTTTTACTTTGTCTCTTTCCACATATGTAGTCAATTGTGTTCCTGCATGTTCCATCTGGTGAAGTCCATGTGTATTGTGGCTGTTTATGTCAATGAAAAAATGTATCTGCAATGAAAAAGTCATTGGTCTGACAAAATTCTTTATGGTATTCCTTTCACCAAGGCCATATTTTCCAACTACTGAGCCTTCTTCTTTGTTTCCAATCTTTGTATTCCAGTCATTAGTAATTATCAGTACATCCTGATTGCATGTTTATTCTATTTCAAATTGCAGAAGCTGGTAGAAATCTTCCCTTTCTTCATCTATGGCGTAGTGCTGGGTACATAAATTTGAATAATAGTCATATTACCTGGCCTTCCTTGTAGGTGTATGGATATTATTCTATCATTGACAGCATTGTATTTCAGGACAGATCTTGAAATATCTTTCTTGATGATGAATGCAACCCCATCTCTCTGTAATTTTTAATTCCCATCATAGTAGACCATATGATTATCTGACTCAAACTGTCCCATGCCAGGGCATTTTAGCTCATTGATGCTTAGAATGTCAATGTTTATATGCTCCATTTCTCTTTTAATGATTTCTAATTTTCCTGGATTCACACTACGTACATTCCATGTTCCAATTATTAATGGATGCTTACAGTTGTTTCTCCTCATTTTGAGTAGTGTCACATCAGCAAATGGAGGTCCCTGGGGTTTTACTTAATTTCCATCATCAAGGTAGACTCCACTTTCTGGAGGCAACTCTTCCCCAGTAGTCTTTTCCATGTCTTCCAATCTGGAGGTGCTCATTTTCTGGCACCATATCTGACAGTGTTTCTTTGCCACTCATAGGGTTTTCAATGGCTAGTTGTTTCAGGTGGGGTTCACCAGTGCCTACTCCCTAGTCTGTCTTAGTCTGGAAGCTCAGCAGATAACTGTCCACCATAGGTGACCCTTCTGGTATCTCAGATACTGGTTGCATAGTTTTCAGCCTCATTGCAACACACATTCCCCACAGTGTGGCATGTGTATAGTCACCATTTATGTTGGTGAAAAAAATGTATTTGCAATGCAAAGGTCATTGGTCTGACAAAATTCTATCATGAGATCTCCAGCAGTGTTTCTGTCACAAGGCCATATTTTCCAACTACTGAGCCTTCTTTGTTTCCCACTTTTGTTTCAGTCACCAATAATTATCAGTATATCCTGAATGCACTGCACATTTGATCTCTTTCATATCACAGAAGTTGATAAAAATCTTCCCTATCTCCATTTGTAGACTTAGTGGTAGATATGTAAATTTAAGTATAGTCATATTAACAGGTCTTCCTTATAGATGTATAGATATTACTCTATCACTGACAGCATTATACTTTAGGACATATCTTGAGATTTATTTTATGATGAATACAGCCCCATTTCTCTTTAATCTGTCATTCCCAGCATAATAGATTATATGTTTATCTGATTCAAAATGGCCCCTGCCAGTCCATTTTAGCTCACTAGAGTGCCTAGAACATCAATGTTTATGCATTCCATTTCCCTTTCAATGAATTCTGATTTTCCTAGATTCATGCTATGCATATTCCATGTTCCAATCATTAATGAATGTTTACAGTTGTTCTTCCTCATTTTCACTTGTGCCATATCAGCAAGTAGAAGTCCATGGGGAATTACTCCTTTCCCATCATTAAGGTAGACTTTACTTTGAAGAGGCTACTCTTCCCCAGTCATGTTTTGAGTGCCTTCCATACAGGGGGACTCATTTTCCAGCACTGTATCTGACAATGTTTCTCTGCTATTCATAGAGTTTTGAATGGCTAATTGTTTCAGCAGATGGTTACCAGGTCCTGCTCCCTAGTCAGTCTTAGTCTGGAAACTTAGCTGAAACCTTTCCACCATGGGTGACCTTGCCAGTATATGTAATACAGGTAGCATAAATCAACATCAGAGCAACTCATAAGCCCTTACTTATATTGCTGCAAACTGACAGGTGCAGGGGGGCGCTTAAATATCATAAAGGAGATTAAAAATGAAGCTTATGCATCTTTGTAATTCTACAGCCCTAATTCTGGAAAACATGTAAAAGATTCTCTACATTCGTTCTTTTTAATCTTTTAAAAACTTTGTAAATTTACTTCCTATTTTCATTGTACAGTACATTAGTGATAAGAAGGAAATTCTGAATCCACCAGATATTCAGAAAATAGAGCCAAACAAGCCTCAAACCAAGTACTGGCAGGAACCCATCTAGTTACTGCCAAATTTATTCTGGCAGTGCAAAAATTCTGGGAAAAGGGAAACCACAAACATGACCACAGTGGCCACATTCCAGGCTTTGTTTCATTCACTGGACATCTTGAAATTTGAATGTCCAGAAATATTGGTTGGGTGGCAATGTTCCTCCCTCATGCAGACATGAATGAAATCTAAATTTGGGAGAAATTCAGGACTGGAAACCTAATAGTCTTTATGCTGACAACAGATGCCTAAAAAATTATATTTGCCAAAGGAATGAATGGACAGCTCTTCATCACACCATAAATCTCAATTTAGGACCATAGTTCTTTCTTTCATTTTCATTTTTTAATTTAAAAATTCATTTTCCGAATGTTTGTTTGTTTTTCTAGTTTTGTTTTCTTCCATGCATCTGTTCATAAAATAGCCTTATTTTTGCTTCTGTTTTCTCAACTTATAATGTCACATCTGCTTACTTACTTACATACCTACTTTATTTATTTATTTATTTATTTATTTATTTGACAGTGAACTCAGAGCCTCCCACATATGTTTTGCAGATGCTCTATCCTTGGGCTTTACTCCAGCCCATTTTTCTTTTTGATTCAGGGTCTCATTAAGTTACACAGGATGCCTCTGGTCTTGAACTTGTGAGCTTCCTGCCTCAGCCTCTTTAGTCACTAGGATTACAGTTGTGTGCCACTGTATTTATTTTTAATTAGTTTGTGATAAATGGCATTTCACACCTAACTCTTTATCTTTCAGTTAAGATTTACTTTCCATGATCAAAAGATAACTCTGATTTTTAAAAAGTATATATCTTTCTTATTTTTGGCTTGGATCCACAACTGATAAATTTATATTATTTATCTAGTGCTTAAAAGTATATTCAATATGAATATAGGAATAGTGTATAAGGCTGACATTTGTACCTCAAGTTACAAGATGCAAGGCATAATGAGTTAGTAGAAACTTTTATTAAAAGTTAATAAAATTAAATGTACAAATACAATGTATTTTGTATCAGACAAATCACAGAGGTAACAAACATTTTCCAAAACAATCTCTGAAGAATCCTTTCCTAATGAGCATTAGAATCAACAATTCCACAAAATCATTCAAAATGTCTTGCTGAGTGTTCTAACTATACTATCCATGGTCTTCCCCTAGTGTGAACCATCTTTCCTTCTTCAATGTGCTCTATAGAAGGAAGCTCTACCTGCATGGGCTCTCTTAGTTTCCATTCTCTGGTGGTTTTCATTATTATTTTATTTGTTGTATTATAATCCATTGTTCAGACTGTGATTATGACACCTTCTGATAGGTGTCATTAGAACAGGAATTGCCAATGGGAATTGCCTACTCTGGGCACCTGTTTCCTTTTCTAAATTTCAAACTCCCTTGGGGAGAGATAATATACTGTAAGAGTTCTCACTTTTTAGTATGCATCAAAATCACATGGAAGATTTATTTATACACAGATTGCCAGACCTCATCCTCATACATTCTGACTTGGTAGGTTAGAGATGGGGCGTGCAAATTTGCACTTCTCACAAGTGATATTGATGCTATTAGTTCAAGGGTCACACTTTTACAGCGGAAGGAATACCAACTTTAGAAGCAGACAAGCTTGAGTTTAAATTGCAACTGCATTATCTGCTATGTCTGTGACATTGAATAAAAATCTTAATGTCTCAAATCCTCAGTGTCCTCACTAATATATATTAAAGATGACAAGCAATGTGACTTAGGATCATTATAGATTCAACAGATAAAAATACATACTTATATGCACATACAGCATTAGTTAGTATCAGACTAAAGGATATATTCTATAAATGGTGAGTCTTTTTCCTCTCTTTTTCTTTTTCTTTTTGATAAGCCATTCATCCTGAAGATAACTCAGCAGGTCTCTTCACAAAATAAGCACCTTCCTCTATACTCTGGCTACAGAAAAGCCAATCACTGTCTCTATCCCAAGTTAGGTGTTCTTTCTCTTCAATATAGTATTAGTAATTCTTCTCTAAAAATATACTGTGCTTGTCTAAGATTGATCAAAGGGATCTAGTTGTCTTCTAATTTCTCTCATTATGTTTTCTGTGAAAATAGTCAAATGAGAAAACTTTTCTAAGTGTCAAACACTGAACAGTGGCTATAACCTCACCTGAAGGTAGATTATTTAAAAGTTCCCAAATGCTCTTTAACTCTGAAAACCTTTTTAAGTAATGCAAAACGAGCTTGGGCAGAAGTAAGCCCAGATCTGTTCACTCTAAGTAAGGAGGAATGTAGGCACATTTTTCTGCAAGTTATTTTGTTTCTCTGGTGAGTAGTTTTAAATAGAATCAAGTAAACATACTACCCAACAGAAATTAGTCTTCTCCAAAATTTTCTTCAGATTTCCAAATTTCTCCTCTCAATTATAATTTCATTTCACACTGGCTGTTGGTGTACCATGCTTGAACAATAGGAACAGGGAACAGCAAGGCAAGGACAAGACAGAAGATACCTATACTTAAGAACATTCTACTTTCTTACTGAAGTCTCACTTTGTAGAAGAGATTGCACTGAAACATGCTGCATGTATTCTCTCATTTGGTCTTAGTTATGGGTTAGACCTTAAATGTTCACCAAATGCTGTGTTAAAGCCTTGGTCCCAGAGAGGTGGGGCTGTTGACAGGAGAATGTAATATTTGGGAAATTGGCTCTAATGGAAGGAAGTTACATCAATGCGGGTATGTCCTTGAGTGAGATATTTGGATCCTGGCTTATTCTTACCCCCTTTGCTTCTTTGATATCACAAAGTGAGCAGTTTTCCTCTTCTGATAGCTTCTCCGACGTTGTGCTGCCTTGACACAAGCCCCAAGCAATAAGACCAAATAATCTTGGATTGAAACCTCTAAAACCATGAGCTAAAATAAACCTTTCCTCTTTTTAACTTGTATGTTTCATATATTTGGTCATAGCAATGGTTATTGACTAACACAATTGACAAAAATCCTGTCATAAAGAGAACTATTTAGTTCCCATTTTATATATGAGGAAACTGAACTTTTAAGAAGTAAAGAGGCAGACCAGGGGTATAGCCCAGTGGTAGTATGCTTGCTTAGCATGTGCACAAGGACCTGGGTTAAATCTCTAGCATTGTAAAAATAAATAAATAAATAAATATTAAGGAAATTCATATACTTAGCAAGTGTTGATTATCCTTACCTCTCTAGTGCTTTTGCTCATAATCTTTATACAAACTCTCTCTTTCTTATTCACACTGAGAAAGAACCCCTACATAATTCCTTATTCCTAAGCATGCATGCTGGAACATTCAAGGATGAATTAAAAATACACCCACGCGTGTGCATGCACGTGCATGCACACACACACACACACGAAAATATGACAAGCCTTAACAATTGTTGAAGTTATATAAAAATTGGGTATTTGTTTTATTTTTATCTGTGTTTTATGTTTCTCATAATCAAAAGATGAAGGAAAAAGGAGCACTCATATAAGTACATATGGTGTTAGTACTGAGGTAAGTTCAGGATATGGATAAAAAAAGAACAGAAGACAAAATGCAAACACATTTAAAAGAAGTGTTAACTGGATAAATTGAAATTCTTTGAATTAATTCCTGTTAGTCTTCCTTTAATTCCCTCAGCTTTGAAAATTAGCTTTCATATCATGGTAACTTGTGTTGCCTATATATCTTCCTACAATCTCTCTAGGCACCTGCAATCACTATGAAAGTCCCCCTACTCATTTCAACAATGAAAATCTTCGAGAAGTCTTAATATAATCTCCAGAGACATCTCTCTCTTTCATCTCTCCTCTTTCTCTCTCTCTCAGATATTTTATTCTAGTAATTTTCATGTTCTATCAAACTGATGATTGTTCCAGACACTATAATCTTTCTCTCAACCCTAGTAGCAATTAATAGAGTATAATTCCTAAAGATTAAATCAAAGTTAAAATAAACAAAAATAAAACATATTTACATACCTCTATTTGAGTCATAATTTTTCAAGAGAGGGTAAGGGTGAAGTTAAGGTAAGTAACGTACAAGGAAATGCACTCCTAAAGAACGTGGATTTAAATAGTCAATGTTATAATCTATTTAGATGAATGCAAGAAACATCACCCAGAAGGCTTGTACCATAATGATTAAATTTAACACTTAAAACCAGGCCTGTCTTTTTCCATATCTATCAACAACATATCATACATGTAATTGATTCACAAAATATAATAATTGACCAAAAAAATTTAAATCTTCTAATTATCCTCTAGGCTGAATGCCCAGTCATATAATTAGAACCAGAATTTTCTAGCTACAAAAAATGTTTAGTGCAACCAAGAGAAATTCAGAATTTCTGAAGAGAATGTTCAATTATTTCCTTTTGTGAGTTGGTCCTATACAAACAGTATGGAGAGAAAGTAAGAAGTTTAAGTTTCAAAAACAGAGTATTTATGTACAGCATATTATCTTGAAATTCCTCTATGTCATTTGATCATTCCAACCCTCAAATTGTTTAATATTAGATGGAAATAATGATAATAACTCTCTGATAATATTGACATGAAAATATTTTTAAATCTCTGCATAACAAAAAGACATATTAATAATTAATAATTTAATGCATGCTACTTATTATCATCATCACTATTATTTCCACACAGAAATAACTGGGTGTCTCAAATGCAGAATATCCCAAACTGAAGTCATTCTCATCTTCTGCATATTTGATCCTTCTTCTCCTCTTCAGATTCATATTAATGTGACCATGATCCATTCATTTTTTCAAGACTGAAATCTAGGAAAAATATGTCATTGTTGTTGTGTGTTGCAGAGTAGTGCCCGAGTCATAACGACCCTCATGGCTTTTTCAATGGCTGATTGTTTTAGAATTACCTAGGGAATGGATTGCCATGTTCTTCTACCGTTAGGAAAAATATACTAACTACTTAATCATAATATCTACTCAGTACTTTCATGGCAAGAGTGGTTCTTCTCTAATAGCTCTCAAATTTACCTTCTCTCCTCCATGTCCTCTGACTCGTGTTCTCATTATTTCTCATTTCATTACTGCAACAGCTCCTTTTATTCCAATCTTGTTTCCTGTAGTGTGTAACACACAAGGTTGCCAAATAGTAACTCTCTAAAGTAATTATCATCTTATTTTCTTTTTAAAGGCATAAAATGGTTTCTTATGAAGACTTTTCAGGCTTATGTTCAAGCATGGAAAATTAAATACATGATCATCTCTATGCCTTTCTAAAATCTGTCTATAATACATATCTGTGACTATCATATAAATTATCACAATTTGGCAATGCCACATAATAAAAATTTATTAATTCACAGTTTCTATATTTTGGGATATTGAATGTGGCTCATTTGGATGACTCAGCATAAGAGGTTTCTCATAAGGTTGCACCATCTGTTTTTAACCCAATCTGTCATAAATTACTATCAAAAATGAATCACTAGTTTCAATCCATAATCAAGAAGGCAGAAGAGGGGAACATAATAAAATGGCATGAATATCAGGAGTAACGCCCCTGAAAAGTGGGCCTTTGTAGACACTGTCTATCAAATCCTTTAAATTGGAAGTAGAAGGAAAAAACAGATGAAGTGAATGAATGAAGCAACAGCAAATATTAAGAAATTGAGTAAGTAAATGGACAAAATATATATGACTCAATAGCTCAGAAAAACACAAAGCCTAAACCCATAAGAGATAGAGCCAAACAGAAGCTAATCAATTCACAATTCAGAAGTTTCCTTCCAAAATCGAATGATGAACACACTTTGAAGGAATGTACCAGTAAAATAGAAATAAGAACTCAAAAACAGTGGATATTACACAGGTCAAAGAAAGTGATTTTCAAGATGATAGAGAGTGATACAAGCATAAGAACAAATAGTTCAGACTGGAGCTGAACAGTTCACTCAGGAGGGCACAGTGTTCTAAGAGCACTGGCTCCTAGAAGAAAATTATAAAGAGAGAGTATGGGATATGTTTGGCCAAATTCAGGGATTATTTTCAGTTCTATCATGTAACTACCATAGAATCTGATAGGGTGGGCAGAAAGGTAAGCAAATGAAAAAAAAATAGTTTATTGACATTTAAAAGTGAAACGTAAAGAGAATATAATCATAGTACACATTTCAACTGTAAAAGAAAATTCATGAATTTTTAAATAAAGATTTGACCAAGATTATTGGAACAGTAGATGATGTTGAAATTGGAGGGGTGTGTGTGTGTGTGTGTGTGTGTGTGTGTGTGTGTGTGTGTGTGTAGAAAGAAGAAAGAAACAAAAGAAAGAAAAGAAAGAAAAAAAGAAAGAAAGAAAGAAAGAAAGAAAGAAAGAAAGAAAGCTTTATCTTGCATTGTAAGATTTTCGATGTCTAAAACTATTTTAACCTTAAATAAAATGTTAACAAATATTTGGAGCAACTTAATAGCACCCTAGCATCTGATCCTCCCTGATCTTGGAAGCTAAGCAGGATCAGCCTGGTTAGTCCTTGGATGGGAGACTGCTAGGAAATTCCAGGTGCTGTGGCTTAGAGAGAAGGACCTGGCAATCCATTTCCGAAACAATCCACCATTGAAAGCCCTACAAATAGCAGAGAAGCACTGACAATAGTGCTGTGCATGGCACAATATCGGAGAGTGTTTTGTTCTATTGTACATAGGGTCTCTATGAGTCACCTCCAACTCAATGGCACCTAACAACAAAATCCGTTACAAAACCTAATCCTAAAGACTATTTACAAAATGTAAATTCACAAAAGCAAAGTTAGTATCAGATAAATCCTAATAGAGTATATGGAGATAACCTTTCCTTCATTTAAGAAATGTAGTATTAGATGTATGCCTGCAGTCTATGGCATCTGATCTCATCAGATCTCAAAAGCTAAGCAGAGTTGGGCCTGGTTATTAAGTACCTGGATAGGAGACCACCTGGGAACACCATATGCTGTAGGCTTGGGAGAAGGACTCGGCAACTCCCTCCCAAAAATCAATCTGCCATTGAAAACCCTATGAACAGCAGAGAAGAACTGACAATAGTGTTTCCCCTATTGTACAGAGGGTCACTGTGAGTCAGATACTGACTCAACGGCATCTAATAACAACATTAGATGTAATAGACTATGCTTGCAAATTCATGTAGAATTTTAACAGGAAATGTAGATGATATTAATCACCAACAATGCTAGTGTAGTTCTTCTGACCCTCTTGTCTTCCACTTGTTTTGCATGGAAAATTATCAAACTTTAGTTTAATACAAATTATTTAAAATCTTTATATCTTTATTTCTGGATGACAGTGGTGGAATATTTATTGCAAACTTGGAAAAGTATTTCTGACACATGACAAAAATAAACATTTAATTTTTCAAAGAGAAAGTAAATAGATAGGAAGAACCAGTCTTAAGGTTCTATAGCTCCATAGGATATGTATAGTCTATAAAAATTTATATGTTTCAAAATAATTATAATACAAAAATCTAAAGATTTCTTATCTATAGGAAAGATTAATGTTTGACAATATGGAAATGTGAGTTATCCTGATTTGATCATTACACATTGTATACCAGTATCAAATTATCACACTGTATCCTATAAATATATGCAAATATTTGTGTCAATTAAAAAACATTTAATGTTAAACCAAGTAGAAAAGAAAGAAGGAAGGAATGAAAGAAGGAAGGAAAGAAGGGAGGACAGAAGGGAGGAAGGAATGAAGGAAGGAAATTTTAGTACATGCATAGTATTTAGGCATTTGGAGGTAAATATCAATAGAAAGATCCTAAAGCAGAAGCTTGTAGGATTCAGGTAACAGCCATTATACTTTTATAACCTTTATAGTAGGAATTTTACTTTTAAAATTTGATAGAAATACTAGTTTTGATAAAAACATTAAATTTTAAATATTCTTTAGTTTTAAATCTATTACAGAAAAGATTGATAACTTTTTTAGCCTTATGTCTTTAGTCTTCACATCTTGCACTTTTGTTGTTAGATGCCATTGAGTCAGTGTCCAACTCATAGCAATCCCATGTACAATAGGCAAAACACTATTGTTATGCTTCTCTGCTATTCATAGGGTTTTCAATTGTGGATTGAATTTTGGGCATAAGTTGCTGGGTCTTTCTCCCAAGCCTACAGTACCTGGTGTTCCCAGGTGGTCTCCCATCCAAAAAATAAATAATACGTCTTGGACTAGTGGTAGTAAATTATAAGCAGTTTCTCAAAACCTGCTGTCTTGTGTCTCTATGACTTTTCCCAGCCTTGTCCCTTGCCTGACTTCTGCTCACTCAGCTGGATGCAGTTTGGATGACTCCTCCTCTCAATTGTGAATTGTACACTCTACTTACCAGTCCCATGTGACCTGCACACATTTCACAGTAGGAATAGTTTTCACATTGTTTTGAGTTATTTTAACTTTTATTAGTATTTTTTCATCTTCATCAGAAGATGTTGGAAATATCTATTGGTTGTTTGTATTTTTAGTGGATTGAAATTCCCTTATGAAATGATTATTTAAATATTTCCAATAACACTTAGAAAGATGCGTTTAAATGTTGGAAGTTCATATTTAAAGTAATTTTTAAATCTTTATGCCACCTACAATTATTGCAAATTGCAATTGCAATTATTGCAAATAAGGGTGAATTCTGGAACTCGTTTGCTCCCATTCAAATACATGACTATTAACAGTGGTTTTAAGCAAGGTATTTAAACTATTTCTGCCTTAGTGGTCCTACATGAGAAACTGGAATAATAATATGACTTTCCTGACTGAGATTTCAGGATGAAATAAATACATGCAAAACACTGGAAGCAGTGCATGGCTCATAAAGACATTTATATAACAAGTTTATTTTCACTTTAATTTTACCTCCAAGATTCTTTCTTTTTTCTAAATGTTTTCTTTCTTTTCTAATTAAATTTATAAATGTTAGTGAAGTACAGTGTAATAAATCATTTGCTATATGCATTATGCAACTCTTAAATCACTTTTGCTTACACATTCATCATCTTACATATTTTACAGAACAGTGTAAAATAAGAAGAAAAGACAAAGCAGGAATTTAATTAATATGTAATGAAAGTCATATGCAATCATGGGTTACAATCTCATTGAATTTTTTCCTTTCCCATTTGTTTAAAACATTCATATTGTTGCATCTTATATTTTAAGGTTTTCCTTCCCTTCTTTACCATTTACATTATTCCCCTTCATTCCTTTTCCCTTTCCCAAATCTCGTCTCCCATTCACTGATTCCCTCCCCACTTACTTCTGATCCTCTTGTATTTTCATTTTTAGATAGGTATGGTTATTCATTGTTATATGCCTAAATATGTTAATTTTTTATTCCTTTAAATTAGATTTGGCTCCCACATTTGAATGAAAACATATGGTATTTCTTTTTGAGCCTGGGTGAGTTTGCTTAAAATGATGTTCTCCAGTTCAATCCATTCTGCTGAAAATGACAAAATTTTATTTTCCTTTACTGATGAATGATATTCCAAAGCATATACACCATAATTTTTTATTCCACTACTTTGCTGGTGGACATCTTGGTTGATTCCATACCCTTGCAATTGCAAAGAGTGCTATGTTAAATATGGAAGGGCTGGTGTGCCTGTGGTATGATGACTTATCATGCTTTGGATACATTCTCAGGAATGGCTTAGCTGGCTCGTATGGGTGGCATGTATGTTCTATTCTTAACTTTCTAAGGTACTTCCATATTGATTTCCAAAGTGGCTGAACTAATTTACAGTCCCACTAACAGTGTAAAATGGTTCCTTTCTCTCCATATCCTTGCCAGCATTTATTATTTATTTTGTTAATCTTGGCTATTAATGGAGTGAGATGGAATCTCAGTGTTGTTTTGATTTATATTTCCCTAATGGCTAGAGATTTTGAGCATTTCTTCATGTGTTTATTGGTCAGTCTTCTCTCTTCTGAGACCTGTCTGTTCAGTTCCACTGCCCACATATTTATTGAACTACTTGTTATTTTGGTGTTCGATTTTTTAAGTTCTTTATATATTCTAGATATTAGTCCTCTGTCATGTGTATAGGATGCAAAGATTTTCTCCTATTCTGTACCCTTACCTTTTACTTTGTTGATTCCTTTGCTGTAGAGAGCAGAAGATTTTTAGTTTTATGTAATTACACTTTTTTGTTTCTTGTAGTTTCCTGGGCAATTGGAGATGTGTTAAGGAAATTTGTCTGTGCCTACATGTAGGAGTGTGCTTTCTATCTTTTTTTTTTTTTTTAGTAGTTTCGAGGTTTCTAGTTTTATTTGAGGTCTCTGATCCATTTTGAGTTGACTCTCATACAAATTGACAGATATGAGTCTATTTTCATTCTTCTACAAATGTATATCCAATTTTCCCAGCACCATTTGTTGAAAAGGCTAACTTTTCTCCAAGGAAAATCTTTAGCCCCTTTGTCAAAAGTCAGGTAGCTGTATTTTCATGAGTGTATTTCTGGGTCTTCAATTCTGTTCCATTGATCTTCATGCCTATTTTTGTGCCAGTACCAAGCTGCTTTTGACACTATGTCCCTGCAGTATAGTTTGAATTCAAGTATTATGATACTTTCTGGCCTGTTTTTGTGGCTTAGGATTGTGTTAGCTATATGTGGTATTTTGTGCTTCCATGTAAATTTTAAGATTCTTAAAAGACTCAGTAACATACCTTATTATGATGATGTTTCTGCCTCTTTCCTTGTATACATTTTCCTATTTATATATGTTTCATATTGGTTCATAGTTTCCAGAGTACTACATCTTATTTTTGGATTACATCATTCATAAATATGAATAGCCAACCATTACCAACTTTACATTCTCAGCTTGGAATTCAACTTTTTCTCATAAAAATATTAACAACTGATTTTTTTTTTTTTTTGAGACTGGGTCTTGCTATGTACATGTGCTGAGACTAGCCTGGAACTTGCTGTGTAGCCCAGGCTACCTTTGAATTAGTAATACTCTATCTCAGCCTCCCAAGTGCTGGGATTACAGGCTTACACCACCATACCAAGCTCAATATCTGCTTTTATTTTTTTCATTTCAGATTTCCATGCAGCATTTGGATGTATTTCAAATGGAACCCATTCTGAGAAACCATTTTCTGTATAAATAAATTGAACCATTTATATTTACTGTCAAAGTTGATATATTCTTTCTTTTGCATTTTATTACACATGCTGTATTATAGACTTAATGACTATTTGTTCAGGGTATATAGCTTTCTCTGTGTAAATGTTGTTCAGTGTACATAATTTTCTCTGTGTACAATGTCTTCTTGGCTTATTTTCATTATTGTAATTTATATAAAATACATTCTACATTTAGGGTCTGGGGTTTGGTTCAACTAGTAGAGTGCTCCTCTGTATTCTCTGAGACCTCACTTCAATCCCTAGCACCAAAAAAATGGGAGAAAGACATGGCAATCCATTCCCAAAGCAATCCCCAAACAATAAGCCATTGAAAATCATATGAGGGTCACTATGAGTCAAGGACTCAACTCACCAGTTACTAACAACAACAACATGCTATTTTTGCCTTTATAAGAATTCATATTATGTGATGAAAGTTATATTTAGACCTACATTTTTCAAATCGTCAACATCAATATAAAAGTAAATCTGATCCCCTAGGAATTGAAAAGAAACTAATAAGCCTTTTCAGTCTTCTGTGTATATTACCTAGAATTTTGTTTTTATTAAAATTTTATGTTATGTATATTTTTTCTTACATTTATTTTTTGAAATTCTGGACTTTTGAGATGCAATATTATCTTATGACTAAATTAGATATACAAAAGTGTTATCTTAAAGATATCTTTGAAATTTTAGGTAAGTTCCATTTAAATCCATGTACATAGTTAAATTTCACATTGTTGCAAAAATTCACAAATTTAACACATTTCCTAATGAAACTTTGCCCAAATATTTTCAATATAAATTAATAGAAGTATTCAGCATAGCTCCATGTATAATATTCCTAAATATGAATAGAGGTAGGCCTATTTATTAAAACTGTCCTAAAGAGGGTCATGGAGTTATGACAATGATACCACTGCTGAAATTTTCAAAAATATATTAGAACATATCCTTCCATTTTAAGGACAGAATTATAAGTAAAAATGATGCTGTTTACTACTTTTCATACAGGTGAGAGCTCCAGGTCTGCTCAAATGCACAAATAAATGGCAACAACAGGAAAAAAAAGAAAATGTTCACAGAACACTTGAAACAGATGAAGCAATGTTTTGATGCTTGTTAATACTGTTTGGAGTAGTGAAGTAGCATCTATACAGGGAAAATTGCTTCATAAAAGATAGCCACTGTCCCCTAATCACATTTGAAAATATTACTTTGAAGTTCTTGACATATGAATGGATTCATTATGTAGTTTTCAGTCTTATGGCAGGTTACTTCTGATTGTTTTATCATAGTGATCTTTTGTATAGGAGAGTCAAAAGGAGGAAGATATAACTTCACGCTTACATTGGTATGTTACAAGGAAACCTCACAGCGTTTTTAATTCATAATTTTATATTTGTTTTGGAGTATTCTTAAGAAAAATGATAAGTATTCAGGAAGAGACTGGCATTATTATTATCTACTTCTCATCAACCATCACTAAATTTTAATTGAAGTCTAAATGTAAAAACACGTGCCTGACAAAATGATTTTCACTTGAAAATATAGACTGAAATGTTTTGAATTTCACTAGTATGAAAATTCTTTTATGTGATTGCAACAAATTGGTTAAAAAGCATTGTCTTGATATATCTATGAAGGCATATGATATTAATTTCCTTGAGAGACTGTTACATTAAAAGATTTTTTAGCAACCAACCTGTTCCTCAAAAAAATTATGTGCCCAATATTTGAATCATAGATGCTATTTATAAGTAAAGGAATAACCTATTGACAATCAAATAATAGAATAAATATTTATTGCCAATAACAAATTGAAGGGTAAGTGCCTCCAAGGTTGATTCAATGTTAATATCCTCCATATAGTACCATGGTAAATCAGAAAATCAATACTGGCATAACCCACAGGGATTTTACACATTTCACCAGCTACTCCTGAATTTAGTATGTTTACATATGTGCATGCATGCTTATGTGTGCGCATGTAGCTGTACCTAATATCATCATACATGCATAGCTTTCTGTTATTATGATCACAATCAAAATACACAAAGTTTTGTCACCACAAGGCTCCCTAAACTACCTTCATAGCTTCACCCTCCCCACCCCTAACTCCTAACTTTCAGCAACCACCAGTCTCATCTGTGTCTCAATAATTAGTATGACAATATATTGTTAATATTGTGCTATTCTGGGAGCTTTTGTCTAAGTTTTTATTTATTTGAAAGATAAAATTTAATACCGAGGAAATAAAAACCCATAAAATTCTAAAAACCTCATTAAATATCCAAACAGATTATTCTCAACATCTTTAACATGCTACTTACAATTCAGGTGTAAAATATATCAACTGTCAAATTTCCAAGACCATAAAATCTGTCAAACAATGGTAAGTTTATCATAATTTCTACCATAAGGAAAACACCAATTTGACAGAATCCTAATTTCATCTCAAAAGAGGGAGACTCTGGAAAGATACTCAATCTAAACAATAACTTAGAATTGATGCACATAGTTAAGAGAGGGTTTTGATGAGTAAAAATCATATATGGTATGTGAGCTGTTTGCATCAGTTAGTATTCTATTTTCCTGACAGGAGAGCTGTTTGCCCAGACAAGAAAACTGTTTGCCCAGATAAATTGGTTTATAGCAATTTTCTGAAGTTAACAGTAAAGTTATTTTTTAGTTTACACTCTTATCTTCCTGGCAAAGAATTTCCTGGGACACACAGAAAATGTTATCATGTTATCACAGATGGCCATAGTTCTCTGTCCTTTCTGTTCTTATGCCTGTGATGGACAATAAAATAATTCAATATCATCTGGGTACATGATCAGTCCATATCTGAACCACTCTTTGTAAAGTCATGGTCACATAAGAGTTTCTGCTTGTGGTCAGTTCAACCTCTTTAAAGCTTGTGTTTTCTGCTCTTTTTGATGTAATACTGTTGAGTACTATATCTGGACAATAGCATTTAATGGTAATCATACATTTCCAACATAGCAAATACTAAGAAAACATTTGAACATTATAAGAGTTTTTAGTTTTCTTCCAAGCCAGGAGCTCAGAGTACATTAAAAATCCAAGAGACTATATAATTTTACCAATCATAAAACCCTATAGAATGAGATATTATGGCATTACTAAATCTACCAACTGACCTAAATCCCCACCCTCATATTTAGTATCATATATAAATTGTATGTATGTATGTATGTATGTATGTGTGTACTCTGAATAATTTATCCTCAAAATTGACATTTTGAAGTCCCAAAGTCTGATTGTCACTATATTTGGAAATAGCTCCCATAAAGAGTTAGATAAGTTAAACTGAGATCATTAGGGTGGACTCTTATCCAACATGACTAGTGTTCTTATAAGAGTTTAGATAAAGAAGTGGGCCATGAAAAGACAGAGGGATAATATGACAACCTACAAGTCAAGGAGAAAGGCTTCAGAAGAAACCAACCATGCTGACATCTTTATCTTGAGCTTCTTGCTTTCAGAATAGTGATAAAATAAGTTTATGTTGTTTAAGCAAGTACTTTGTTCTAGTAGTACTTTGTTATGGTAGCCCTAGCAAACTAGTCTAATATATATTTATATTTTTCTTTAACTCTTCAAGCAATTGTTACCTAACAGTTCACATTATTATCTGTCTTGGTCCATTTTGTGTTGTTTAACTGAGTATTTTGGGGTAATTTATAAAGATCAGAAATTTTTTTTCATAATGCTGGAGGTGGGGAGGTTTAAGATCAATGCATTTGTATATGAGGTTGAATGATGGTCTTTATGCTGAATCTTCATGTGGTGGAAGGTATTTGTCCTTCTGGGAAAAAAATGAATGAATGGTATCTTCACATGGCAGAAGAGAATTTATTGCCTTAAGCTCTTTTTGTGGCACTAATAATCATTGGTGATGGTAGAGCTTTCATAGTCTAAACAGCTCTCATTACACCTCCCAAAATTACTGCATTGAGAATTAAATTTCCAGCACAAAAGGTTTAGGAGATATATTCAGACCATACCACTCTCTTTATCCAAAGAGACCATGTTTTGCTTCAAAAACTCAAGAATAAAGAATACAAAAAAAAAAGAAGAAGAAGCTAAAGACACCCTACCCAGCTAAAGACACCCTACCCAGAAGGGACAATTTGGGGAAAGCAAAAGAAGGAAGGAGGGATCTAGCAAAAGGCAGAAGGAAGAAGGAAGAAGGGAGAGGAGGAACAAGGAAAAATGAGGAATGGGGGAGGGGGTGACTTCAGGGTGAACAGACCAACTTTAATAGTCCTGGAAATAATTGTAATAACACCAATAATACCAAAGAATGGTAATAATACAGATGGGCTAGAAAATTCATGTAATAGTACTGACAATGTAAAAAGATAGTTCACTACAGAAAAAGTTTCGATCTTAAACATAATTTGGACCCAAGGATGTATAGAAAAATATTACCACAAAAAGACAAGCAAATGGAAGAAGAGGGGGTGGGATGGGGGAGAAAGTGCCCAAGAGGGTAATGGGGAAACTTATAACAATATATATAACAATATATATAACAAAATGCAATATATAACAAAATGCGTATATGGAAATGTCACAATGAAATGCATGTCAGAATGAATCACATTAAGTTGTACATTAAAAATTTCCAGTAAAAAAGAAAAAAATACAGAGAGCTAAACCATATTTATTCATAAGTAAAAATCTAGCCAATTAACAACTTTTGAGGTAGGTCATTTAAAGTCAATTACATATGTTTTCATTCCAAAAGCATTCTATAGTATATAAAAATAAAGTATAGGTAAAAACAATGATTAATGATCAAGGTTTTCCATATTTTTCTTCATAAAAATTGTGCATGCATCCAAAGACTATAGTATTAACTCAATAAAATATTAGTCTAAGGCCTAAGTTACATTTTAGAAACTAAAGTTTAAAGAACAGATTAAGTATATAAAATTGGCTTAAATACTTTAACTGTTATTCATTTTGTGCATTCGTTTATTTAGATAAAGTACTATGATTTTATAACCTAAAAAAAAAAAAAGATTGTAGAAACACTGATGATTCAGCCATAGAAGTAATGTCAATTTTAACTCATGAGAAATTAAGCCAGACGTATGAGTAACTAAGGGGCTGGGATTTAGCTCAGTTGGTAGAGCGCTGCCCTGCTGTCTCTGAGGTCCTGAGTTCAATTCCCAGCACCGCAAAAATGGGAGAAGGACCTGGCAATCCACTCCCAAGGCAATCCTGAAACAGTCAGCTATTGAAAACCCTATGAGGGTCCCTATGAGTCGGATACTGACTCAATAGTACATAACAACAACAATGTAGTAACTAAAGTGTATTGTTATCTTCTTTACATGATAGTAAAATCAGGGAACAAATATAAAGCTGTTTTTTAAACTAAAATTAAAATACCATAATTAAGAGTTATTCTTTCCAAAATATCATGTGAATTTTTAAAATATTATTTGTAAACCTCTGTTATTTTAGTGCTATATATCTATCAGTTTGTTGTACTATGGAGGCTTGCATGTTGCTGTGATGCCGAAAGCCAAGCCATTGCAATTTCAGATAATGCCAGGGCCACCCATGGTGGACAGGTTTCAAGTGAGCTTTGAGACCAAGACAAATTAGGGAGAAGACCTGACAGCCCACTCCCAAAACAATTACCCATTGAAAACCTTATAAATAACAGAAAAGCACTGTCAAGTATAGCATCAGAAAATGAGCCCCCCCAGGCTGGACGGCATGCAAGAAATGACTGGGGAAAAGTAGCCTTCTCAAAGTAGAGTTGACCTTAATGATAGGAATAGCGGTAAGCCCCTGGGATCTCCATTTGTTGCTGTTGCACAACTTGAAATGAAAAGAAACACAGCGATTGCAACAATGGGTTCAAACATAAAAAGATCATGTGCATGGCACAGTGTTGAGTGTTGTTTCACTCTACTGTACTTACAGTCACTATGAGTCAGTTACAAGTGGATGGTACCTGACAAAGCTGATGATTCAAAACATACAAGTAATGTAAAATGTTTGAAATATAAACTCATACGAAATTAGAGTCAATCTATGTAGTAACTAAAGTGTATTGTTAATAGATTTTAAATATTCTTCAAATCATGACAAAAATCCTAAATTTTCAATTTTTGAGAGTTACCAATGTATTTATTTATATTACATTTTTTCACTTGAATTTGTTTCTGCATTTATTTTATATATAGTACTTCTGATTTTCTGTCTGTTCAGTAGTTTTATAAAACATGATGTATGTAACTTTTCTTGAGATATACTTGAGCATCTTATTTGAAAACTGTCAAAGATTTAGATGATATGTATACACACATATAGTTGTTGTTCAGTGCTGTCATTGGGTCCGACTCATAGAAACCCTATGTACAACAGAACAAAACACTCTCTGACACTAAGCCATGCACAGCACTATTGTCAGTGCTTCTCTGCTATTAATAGAGTTTTCAATAGCAGATTGTTTCAGGAGTGGATCTCCAGTTCCTTCTCCCTATCCTGCAGCACCTTGTATTCCCAGGCAGTCTGCCATCCAAGGAAGGACTAACTAGGCTGACCCTCCTTAGCTTCCAATATCAGTTGGGAGTGCGTGCTAAGGTGTTATGGCTGCAGATATACATACATACATATATATATATATATATATATATATATATATATATATACACACACACACACATATGCCAAAAGTTTACATTTTTAAAAAATTTTTCTCATTTAAATTTGGTAGCATTTAGTAGGTTTGCAGGGGCTCTTAGTGCTTTTTATCTTAGCATTAACAATGAGGTCCTGAATTAGCTAATTTAGTCATT
This sequence comes from Pedetes capensis, assembly GCA_007922755.1. Classification (NCBI taxonomy): domain Eukaryota; kingdom Metazoa; phylum Chordata; class Mammalia; order Rodentia; family Pedetidae; genus Pedetes; species Pedetes capensis. Next base: position 10,848 of record VMDO01012216.1, on the reverse strand, counting down.
TATCAGACATGTTATCCCAAATTTAGACATCTTCATCCAAAGATGTCTTCAAAAAATCAGGTGTCTTTCATGTTTCAAAATGTACTAAGCTAAGCACATTGTCTTTTTCCTTTCTTACTCCTAAAGCAACTTTGCTGTTTCAGTTCTATACATCACAACCACATACAACAAAGTCCAAAGACAGGAAGGATTGTTTATCACTAGCTTCATTTGATTGTTTTAACATACTATTTTGAAATAATTGTGGATTCAAGAAATAGCAGAAATGTTATAAAGAGAAGTTTGGTGTATTGCTCAGGTAGTAGAGTGCCACTCTGCACTTTCTGGGGCCCTCAGCTTGATCCATAGCACAGCAAAAATGAGAGAAATTTGTGGCAATCTACTCCCAAAGCAGTCCTGAAAGAGTCAGCCATGGAAAGCCCATGAGGGTCACTATGAGTCAGATCTGACTCCACAATATCTAAAAACAACAAAACTATAAAGAGGACCAATGCTAACATAGTTTTCACCCAGTTTCTCTTTCTTTTTTCCTTATATAATTGCACTATAATGTTAAAACCAAGACAGAGACATTGACACAATGTGTATCCATACATACTTTTATGTCACTTTATCTTATCTGTAAATTAACTAAATAATGTGCCTTTGTTCACTCACCATAATGGCCTCAAGATGTATCAAAGTTATATGTATCAGTAGTTCAGTATTTCTATTGCCATGTAGTGGGCTGGGATTTAGCTCAGTTGGTAGAGCGCCACTCTGCAGTCTCTGAGGTCCCAAGTTCAACTCCCAGCACCACAAAAATAGGAGAAGGACCTGGCAAACCACTCCCAAGGTAATCCCAAAACAATCTGCCATTAAAAACCCTATGAGAGTTGCTATGAGTCAGACACAACTCGACGGCACCCAACAAATTGCCAAGTAGTATTCAATGGTGTGGATGTACCATGGTTTGCTTAGCAATTCACTTGTTGAGAAACATTTCTGTTGTTTCAAGTTTTGGGCCATTTTCCATAAAGCTCTTTTGGACAATTGTTTATAGATTTTTGTTTTTATTGTTGTTGTTAGGTGCTGTCAAGTCAGATTCAATTCATAGCATCTCTATGTAGAACAGATGAAATATTTCCCCACACTGTACCAGGCCTGGCACCATATCAGTGCTTCTCTGCTATTCACAGGATTTTCAATGGCTGTTCATTTTCTGGGACTGGGCTTCCAGGTCCTCCTAGGCCTATAGCACTTGATGTTCCCAAGCAGTCTCCTATCCAAGTATTAACCAGGCCTGAACCTGCTTAGCATCCAAGATCTGATGGGAACAGATACCAGGGTAGTACAGCTGCAGGCTATAGCTTTTTAGATAAACATAATTTCCCATCCCAGAATAAATTCCTAGGAGTAGATGTAAATAATTCCTAGAGTGGTAGATGTAAAACTATTTTCCAGTTTTCACTGTCCTACTAGCAATGTGTGAAATATGTAGTTTCTCTGCATTTTTGTCAGCATTTGGAATTGTCATTATTTTGTCTTTGTGTTTGCTTTTGTTCAGCTTTTCCCATGAGTATGTAAGGACAATTCATTTTGGTTTAAGTTTGTGTTTCTGCAATACCTAATGATGTGGAACATTTTTCATATGCTTACTTGCCATCCTTGTCTCCCTTTCAATGAAATGTTTCTTCATGCCTTTTGCTCATTTTCTATTAGGGTTGGTTGTTGGGAGGGAATTTTTTATTGTTTTGTGTTTTGGCAAGGGTTTTTGTTTTTGTTTTTAGCCAAGGCTGGCCACAAACTCATGGTCCACCTGCTTCCAACTGCCATGTGCTAGGATTATAGTCATGCACCTTATACATCTCTAACTTTTGAGTCTTTAGATGTCTTTGTATATTGTAATCCTGGGGCTTATCTTTTAATGTTTCTTTCTGGCTCCCCTCAAACTCATAATTCTCTTGCCTCAGCCTCCTGACTGCTGGATTCATTTTCTTAATAAGAGTCTTTCTGAGAAAAAATGTGTTTAATTTTGATGAAATCCAAATCATTGATGTTTTTTCTCCTATGGGTCATGTGTAAGCCCCAAAGCGTCTGTCAGCTTGTGCTGTGGGTGTGTGTGGGGAGGTCATATGTTGGGATGATGCTGAAATTTATCCCACTGTAATATCAGATACCAGCAGGGATACCCATAGTGGACAGGTTTCAGCTGAGTTTTCAGACTAAGACAGACTATGGAGAAGGACCATGCATCCTAGTCCCAAAAATTAGCCATTGAAAACCCTATGAGTTGCAGAGAAGTACTGTCAAATATAGTACTGGAAAATGAGCCTCCCAGGCTAGGAAGCATTCAAGAAATGACTGGGGAAGAGTTGCCTACTCAAAGCAGAGTTGACCTTAATGATGGGAATGTAGGCAAGTCCCAGGGACCTCCATTTACTGATGTGGCATGACTCAAAATGAGAAGAAACACAGTGGCTGCAACATTGTGCTCAAACAAAAAGATCATGTGTATGGCACATTGTTAGATAGTATTTCATTATATTGTAAATAAGATCACTATGAGTGAGATACAACTCACAGCACCTAACAACAACAACATCCTGCAGTAGATGTTAAGTACTAGGTCCCAAAGGTTTGTTCCTATGTGACCTTGTAGAAGTGTTATAGTTTTGGTTATTCAGATTGAAATAGTTTTGGATAAAGTATATTTTTTGCATCTTAAGTGCTTTTAAAATAAATAACTAAAATTATTCATATTAATTTTTCCACTACCTTTACTTCTCTGGTGTCAGTTTTTAATGTCTTCATTTTATTCATATAACTCTTAGAGACTAGTAAAATTACAAAAATACAATGATGTCTAATATAACTCATTTTACATTTGAATTTATTTTAAATGTTTTTTTCAAATACTTCCTGATCATTTTTTCATTTTCTCCATCCAAATACTAAAGTAGAAATTATCCTATAACATCAGATTATAATTCATAACATAAAGGTAAGATTCGCTAATTAGATGAAATATTCAAAACAGTGATTGGGAAACCTTTGCTATTGTACTGCAATGATATGATACCATTTAGAACATCATGTAATTAAATACTAGAAATGAGCTATTGTTGAAATGAGAACATTCTATAAATGAATAATCTTTACTTACACAATTCTTTGCTATGTTCAAATATTGTCCAGAAAAGTTTGGTCATGTAAAAAAGATATGCAATATAATTTTTTCCATTTAATTTTCTACATAGAATGAAACTAAGCAGAAAAAGAAATTGTTTCATTGATGTTCAACATAAGCCAACTCTAACTGAATTACTCTAGGGGAATTAGAGCCAGTTCCATTAAAATCATCAAGTTTATCTCCACTCTCCAGTAATTTATAAAGTGTACTCTCTAACTCTCTAGAGAAGAAAAGAAAGACAGGCTAGATGAGTAAGCACTGGCCTCTTTTCCAAGTACAGCCTCTGAATATGACTTTAAAATGATGCTCTTGTTTAATATTGGTCCTTTTTCAGCTTTCTTCATTTTACTCTCCTTATAAAGAGCTTATATTAAACAGGGAGTGTTGACACACAATTCTAATCTCAATGACTTAGAAAGTGAAGACAAGAGGATCGTGATTTTTGAGGCCATGGGCAGCCTGCATAACTTAGCCATACCCTGTCAAAATGAAATTAAAAATGGGCTAGGAGGGCATCCTAGTGGGAGATGACTTTTAAAGTGTGTGTGAGGTCCTGGGTTCAACACCAAAATACTGCAAAAAAAGGGAGCTTATATTAAACAAATACTTGTGAATCTTATCATATGGAAAGCTGATTGCTTTCTTTCTTTGATTCAGTCCAAAGCCACATTAATCATATAGAAAACATGAGTGATTTTCACATGAGCTTTTTTCATTTATGTTGGAATTAGAAATATAAACTAGACCAATTTCTTCAATCATTACCATATTTAACTTTCACAAAACACCTTAAACTGCAGAAAATTGCAAGTTAATTTCTGTAAGCTATTCTTTTATAGCATAAATGTGTATGATAAAAAGAGCATTGAAATAAGCTGTGGGTATGCTCAGTGGTAGAGCATGTGCTTAGCATTCACAAAGCCCTGGGTTCAATGTCCAATGCAAAAACCAAAACAGTTGTGTTTATTACATTGAGAGCTCATTTTTGTCAGTAGTACATGGCTAAAAAAAGGCCCTCAGTATTTTTCCTTGGACAGATATGATTACTATTTCAGAGAATTCTGGAGCCCAAAGTTATCTCAGGTATCTTATAATAATCATGGTCTTGTTAACTGTGCCTGGCATTGTTCCATGACTCTTCAGTGTATTTGACAGATAAGGAAATGAATTGCCCAGGTCACACAGTTAACAAATGTCAAAGCTACTTTATTTCAGGCAGCCCATGTCCTCAATCTGTAATTTACATGTATAAACTAATCCCTAATAGACATTTTAGGCTTTTATTTTTTGTATCAGACCTTGCTAGTTTCAATGTCAAATGATTTTTATGTTTTATTTTTCCCCTTTATTAGTAAATAATGTTGGGGTGCAGAGTAATTCAGCAATGGCTTTTTCCATTATGCATCCTTTACATCACTTCTAGCAACACTGTCATCAACCCCTAAAGGTTATGGAGCCATATAGGTAGTTTATAGTTAAACTCTGATACTTAGTGAGGTTATCTTCCCCTATTTTTCCAACATACTCATGAAAATGTGCCTTGAGATTGACCTCTCCCCCTTCATCCCTCCACATTGACCTTCCCCATTCTATCTTCTCCAATTTTCACTTCCCTCTCCTAGATCCCTCCCTCTTTTCTCCACTCTTTCAATTGTCCCTTCTATACTAAGTTTAATTGTGCACTTTTTATAATTCAGTATGTATATAGGACTTTTTCCTTCATTTAAGTTTGATTCAGTGAGAACATATGGTATTTCTCTTTTAGGGCTTGTGTTCTTTCACTTAAAATGATGTTCTCCAATTCCATCCATTTTTGTGCAAATGATATTTCATTTTTTAATTGCTGAGTATTATTCCATTGTGTATATATAACAAAAATATTTTTATCCATTATTCTGTTGATGGATACTTTGGTTGATTCCATACCCTTGTTATTGTGAAAAGTGCTGCATTGAGCATGGAGATGCAGGTGTCTCTGTGGTATGATGACTCATCTCCCTTTGGGTATATTTCCAGTAGTAGTATAACTGGGTCATATGGAAGTACTATTTTTAGTTTTCTGAAGTGTCTCCATATTGATTTCCAAAGTGGTTGAACCAATTTACAGGCTCATCAGCAGTGTAAGAGTATTCCCTTTTCTCCACAACCTTGCCAGCATTTGTTGTAATTTGTTTTATTGATCTTGGCCATTCTTACAGGAGTAAGGTGGAATGTCAGAGTTGTTTTGATTCACATTTCCCTAATGGCTAGGGATATTGACCATTTTTTCCCTGTGTTTCATGGCCTTATGACTTTTTTCCTTTGAGAACTGTCTATTCAGTTCTTTTGCCCACTTGTGTAATGGATTATTTGTTTTCCTGGGAATTACTCTCATTTGTTCTTTGTAAATTCTGGAAATTAGTCCTCTGTCAGATGTGTAGGATCCAAGGATCTCCAATTCAGTGGGGTCTTCCTTAACTCTGTTGATAGTTTCCTTTGCTGTACAGAAGATTTTTAATTTCATGTAATCCTATTTATCTGTCCTTGTTGCAATTTCCTAAGCAATTGGAGTCTTATTAAGGAAATGCTTTCCTATGCCTATATTTTGTAGTGTATTGCCTATCTTTTCTTCTAGTAATTTTAAGATTTCTGGTTTTATGTTGAGGTCTTTTAACCATTTTGAGTTAACTCTCATGTATTTTGACAGTTGCAGGACAGTTTTCATTTTTCTGCAGGTGAAAATCCAAGTTTTCTAGCACCATTTGTTGAAAATGCTATCCTTTCTCCAATTTGCCTGTTTTGCTCCTTTGTCAAAGATGAAGTGGCCATAGATGCAATGGTGTATCTCTGAGTCCTCAATTCTATTCTACTGGTCTTCAGGCCTATTTCTGTACTAGTACCAAGTTGTTTTTGTTACTATGGTATTATAGTATAGTTTGAAGTCAGGGATTCTGATCCCACCTGCACTAGTTTTGCAGCTGAAAAGTGTTTTGCCTTTATGTGGTCATTTGTGTTTCCATATGAATTTTTGGATCATTTTCTCTATTTCTGTCTATTTAAGTCTGTCATTGGCATTTTAATGGGGATTGCATTAAATCTATAGATAGATTTTGGTAGGATAGCCATTTTTACAATATTGATTCCCCCAATCCATGGGCAAGGGAGGTCCTTCCACCTTCTAATATCCTCTGTGATTTCTTTCTTTCATGTTTTGAAGTTTTCTTTACAGAGATCAGCAGGATCTTTGGTTAGATTGATTCCTAAGCATTTAAGTATCTGGTGGGCTATTTTGAAAGGGATTATACCTGTAATTTCCTTTTCTCCCTGCTCACAGTTGGTGTAGAGGAAGGCAGCTGATTTTTGAGTGTTAATTTTTTATCCTGCCACTTTGCTAAAGGAGTTAATTAGGTCTAAAAGTTTTCTGGAGGAGATTTTGGGGTCCTTTAGGTAAAATATCATGTTATCCATGAATAAAGATAATTTGACCTCCTCTTTGCGTGTCTGTATCCCTTTGATTTCTTTCTCTACTCTAATTGCTCTGGCTAGGACTTCAATCACAATATTGAATATGATAGGAGAAAGTGGACATCCTTGTCTTCTTCTTGATCTTAGAGGAAATGGCTTCAATTTTTCTCCATTTAATATGTTATTGGCTGTAGGTCTGTCATAAATGGCCTTTATGACATTAAGATATTCCCCTGTTATGCCTATCTTCTCAAATATTCTTTATCATGAAAAGGTGTTGCATTTTGTCCAAGGCCTTCTCAGCATGAATTGAGATGATCATGTGATTTTGCTTGCAAGCCTTTTGATATATTGAATTACAGTAATTGATTTTCATATCTTGGACCAGTCTTGCAACTGTGGTATAAATCCCACTTAGTGATGATGATCAGTCTTTTTAATCTGTTCCTGAATTCGGTTTGCCAGGATTTTGTTGAGAATTTTTGCATGAATGTTCATTAGGGAAATTGGTCTATAGTTTTCTTTTTTAGAAGTATCTTTGCCCAGTTTATTTATCAAGGTGATGGTAGTTTCATAGAATGAGTTTTGAAGTGCCACCTCCTTTTCTATGTTTTGAAGTAATTTGAGGAGAACTGGTATTAATTCTTCTTTGAGGGTTTGGTAGAATTCTACTGTGAACCCATCAGGTCCTGGGCTCCACTTTGTTGGGAGTTTTTTTGTTTTGTATGTAATGGGTCTGTTTAGATCACTTATGTCCTCCAGGCATAATTTTGGTAAATCATACATGCTAATAAATTTATCCATTTCTTCTTTATTTTCATATTTTGGGGAGCACAATTTCTCAAAGTATTCCCCAAGGATTTTCTGGATTTTGTTGGAATCAGTGGTTATGATTCATTTTTTATTCCTAATTTTTAAAATATTGGCCTTTTTTTTTCATTTGGTGAGATTGGCTAGGGTGCATCTATATTATTCATCATTTCAAAGGACCAGCTCTTAGTCTCATTAATTCTTTGGATTGTCTTTTTTAGGTTCTAATTGAGATATCTCTACCTTGATCTTGATAATTTCTGTCTGAGTGCTTCATTTGGAATTGGTTGGTTGTTGGCTATCTAGTGTCAGTAAGTCAATTATTTGGCTCATCCCTAATTTACTGATGAAGGCACTCACTTCTATGAGCTTCCTCTTAGAACAAGCCTTTGTTATATCCCATAAGCTTTGGTAGGACATGTTTTCATACTCATTTGACTGCAGGAATTTTTTAATTTCTGCCTTAATTTCCTCAATAACCCATTGATCATTCAGCAGCGTATTATTTAGTCTCCATGAGTTTGTAAAATTTCTGATGCTTTTCTTGTTTTTGAGTTCCAATTTTATTCCATTGTGTTTTGATAAGACACAGGGAGTGATTTCTACTTTTTTATATTTGTTGATGCTATTTCTTGTACTAAAATGTGGTCTACCTTAGAACTTTTTGTTTTAAATGAAACATCCTAGAAACTACTTAAAATGTGCAGCTTTTAAAATAAATAACCATAAAGTTTTAGGACTTAATATCTTTATTTTTAAAGCTTAAATATCACTTAAAATTAGAATGATAATTTAAAATCAGTGAGTAGCTATAAATTAGAAATTGTCAATGATTGAAAATAAGTCCAGTGTTCTAAGTATAAATTGTACAAACAACCTCTATATACACTTTTGCCATTATTATATCTGCCCTTCCATATATACCCTGGGTGTATGTGTATATGTATTTATGTATACTCCTATATTATGAGAAGTAGTACCAATAATGGTATATTTTCTAATACATTGATAAGTGTACAATATACAAGCACTTGTTTTTCTTTTGATATTGATGCTCACATTATTTTTGCCTCACTATGTATTCTGATGTATTAAGTTCAATGCAATACATTTGAGCCATTTTCCTTCTCTTATTTAAGACAAAGTTACCTCTTTGACAGGAAGTGATTGGCAGATGGGATTGGTAGATGTGGCAAACCCAGTGGGGGTATGTTTTCTAAAGTAAATTGCTAGTTCTGTAAATATAGCACTTAATCTTAAATACCCTGTGATTAACTTTAAGCTCATTGAACTATAAACCCTAGATTTAAAATTTTCTCTAATGCCAAGAATTAGCTGTAACAATAGACTGCAAGATTTTTAGTAGGAACAGTGTACTTAACTGTACTAGAAAATATTTCCAATTTCTCATACAGCTGCTGAACAATGAGGATATTTTTGTCTTAGGGATATTCATTAATAATGTATTTTACAGGCACGTTTGACTTTAGAGATCAACTTCAACAACATATGTATATAAACTAAGACCTTCAGATAATAAGTCATTTCAGAATGTCCAACTAATTAATTGCAATGAAAAGATTGCATAGCTACAAAAGTGTTTATTCTATTAAGAATTTTCTTCCTCCACCAAGAAAATCAGGAGTGAACGTGGTCCTGGACTATTAGCGGAATCATCATGGAGGATTGTCTACACTTGGTCACATGGATGAATCAGTCATATTAGAAAAGTGAAGAATAGGCATTTATACAGGGGCAAATCAAAGAGAAGATCTGCTTTGTTGTTGTTGCTGTTAGGCGCCATCAAGTCGAGTCTGACTCATAGTGACCCTATGTACAGCAGATCGAAACACTTGCAGATTCTGTGCCAGGCAAATGATCTTATTTATGTTTAAGCCCATTGTTGCAGACACTGTGTCAATCCATCTGGTGGAGGGTTTTCCTCTTTTGCATTGACCTGCCACTCTCCCAAACATGATGTCCCTCTCCAGGGATTGATCTCTCCTGACTACCTGTCCAAAATATGTAAGACACAGTCTTACAAGCAAGCCATTCTTGCTTCCAAGGAGCACTCTGGTTGCACTTCTTCTAGGACAGATTTGTTGGTTCTTTTGGCAGTCCATGGTATATTCAATAGACATCTCCAGCACCACAATTCAAAAGCATCAATTCTTTTTCTGTCTCTCTTGTTCAATGTCCAGCTTTCACAACCATATGATGCCACTGAAAATGGCATGAGTCAGATGCACCTTCGTCTTCAATGTGGCATCTTTGCTTTTCAATACTCTAAAGAGGTCTTTTGTCATAGCTTTTCCTAGCACAATGTGTCTTTTGATTTCTTGACTGCTGCCTCCACGGGTGTTGATTATAGAACCAAGCAAAGCAAAATCTTGGAAAACCTTAATCTTTTCTCCATTTATTGTGAAGTTGCATGCTGACCCAGTCGTAAGGATTTTTTGTTTTGCTGATGTTTATTCATAACCCATATTGAAGGCTATGATCTTTGATCTTCATCAGTAAATGTCTAGATCCTCTTCACTTTCAGCAAGCAGAGTTGTGTCATCTGCATAACGCAGGTTGTTAATGAGTCTTCCTCCAATGTTGATGCTGCAGAAAAATACAATCATAACAAACCTGAAATTTTTACTATGTACCAGGTGGTACTTTTTTTACCTAATAATTATTGCCAGTTAATATTACAATTTCAAATGAAATAACTAAGTTAGAGTGATCTTAAATAACTTAATCAATGTCATATTAGGTTAAAGGGTCTGGCTCCAGAATTCACCTCTTACCATTGCATTCTAGACCTTCCTTGAGTACTTTACAATATTCTCCAGTTTAGTGCCCTTATGTTTTTATCTCTTCGGAAGTTAGTCCATAATCAAACATGTAATAAATACATGAAAGGAAATGTGTTTCCATTGAAAAACAGAAGGGATTCACACAAGTTATCATTTGGCCCTAGAATGGCTTATAATCATGTAACCCTTAAGAATTCACTTTGGCCCACCAACTTGTCTAAATTACAGTAGGTCAAGCCATAGCCTTCACACTTTTCCCGTAGGCATGGATGCATGCTCCTGGATCTATCACTGTGAAACTAATAAAAGACTGAGTATTTTGTCAAGTGAACAAAATTTTCCTACATTGTTGATTCTGGGCTAATTTCCACTTGGCCTCACCATATCTCCTCTAGGATTTCATGGTACCTCCTAAATCAAAGGAAAATCCAGATTAATTTGACAAATATGAAAAAGAAAGAAAAGTTAACATGATTTAACAAGAAGTCTTTCAAATGTACAAGTAAATAGTAAAAGGGCATTCTTTTTTGGAAGAGAGAACTTTTACTTTCTCATCTTCCACACTCTACTTCTTCCCTCTTCTCTCTCAAGCCTACTGTTTATATTAAATCCTTCACA